>JAHKKF010502126.1:0-11862 GCA_019740295.1 Labeo calbasu
GTTATTATTATTATTATTATTATTATTATTATTACTATTATTATTATTGTTGTTGTTGCTGTTGCTGTTGCTGTTGCTGTTGCTGTTGTTGTTGTTGTTGTTGTTGTTGTTGTTGTTGCACTGCAATGAAATGGATTACAGGGATCCCACTATGTTTGCCACAGTATACACATAAAAAAAAAAAACCTAACAACAATAATAATAATAATAATAATTTATAATTATAATAATTATTATTATTATATATAGATAATAGTAGATTATATATATATATATATATATATATATATATGTATGTATATGTGTGTGTGTGTGTGTGTGTGTGTGTGTGTTTATGTAATTATCTGTTGATAAAATTAATTTGAAAAAAGGGATATGTCTGACTCTGAATACTGAGCAGACGAGTTGCAAGTTGGTATGTTACTTGGTAACTTTTTTTTTTTTTTGGATATAAGCCTATAGCAGAGTTTTGTGTGCGTAGAAGAGAGAGAGAGAGAAAGGCAAGTCTTCCTGTCTAGTGATTGCTTTTGAAGTTGTTAATTAAACCTGCAACCATCTGGTTGCTCGATGATCTACAAGGGAAAATCTCAGCAATGAGTGAGATAAGTGGACCGACTGCATGAATAAATAAACAAACGGATGAATAAATAAATGAAGTGGATGGATACCCACTCTTAGTTCTTTTGTTTTTGTGAAGGGGAAACATGAAACCTCATTAGTGCAATTTCCGTCTTCTGTCTTACCTTGGAGATATTTATTCCTTGTGTGTGTGTGTGTGTAAGTGTTTGTGTGCAAGTATGCATTTAATGTGAAAAAAATTGCCTTTGTTAAACAACAGCTAATGTATCCCAAATCAACTATGTATTTAATTATTATTAAGAGATGTTACTTAACAGGATAATGTCATATATGTGCTTAATGCTACGTTGTATTGTCAATTAAATCTACATGTTTACATTTCACATTGGGTGCCATTTAGTGATGTGTGTATCATTTATAGCCTCACGTATTAGATTTTTAATATAGGCAGACTTTTTTGCTTCTGTATTAATTGTATTTTTATTTACTCCACTTTTATTGCGATGTTGCGCAGGCAGTGTGAATAAATAAGATTTAACCCACATGAATATTCATGAGTGAGCTTCCTCTCACGCATTTTTCATTTTATTAAATACCCACACAGTGTGTTTATGAAGTGTAATCAGGACAGGGATTATGAAAACCTTCAGAATGATCATATTAATGCTGACACAGAAATCCCTGGAAAACGCAAAAGCTGAAGAAATGAATGTCGATGAGAGACCGTTGTGTGATTGTGTCGTCTTTTTGTCTTTTATTTTCTATGCGATGAGATTATTTTTGCTGTAATGTTTTTATGAAGTGACAAACGTTGTACTACAATAAATGTGAAGAACAGTGAATATCTTCTTCAAAATTGCGGTTGATGGTGATGTGGTTACTTCAGGTCAGTGACATTCCTCAAATCCGCTGCTTCTGTCTCTCTGCAATAATTTCTTATCCCCTTGTCATTATTTAGTTACATTATCTAAATAAAATAATTGACTAAGATATGACCACGCTGTAAAAAACAATTTGTTGAGTCAACTTAAAATAATTTGTTACCTGGCTGCCTTCAAATTTTAAGTTCAGTCAACTCCAAAACAGTTTTTTTTTTAACTTGAAATGTTAAGTTAAGTTGAAATGTCTAAGTGACAACTTAGATATTTGAGTTGATTCAACTAAAAATTTTAAGGCAGCTTACTTACCCAGCTTTTGAGTTCAACAAACACAAATATCTAAGTTGTTACTTAGTACAACTTAACACTTCAAGTTGACTAAACTTATCTGAGTTGACTGAACTTAAAATTTTAAGGCAGCAGGGTAACAAATTATTTTAAGCTGACTCAACAAATTGTGCCCACAGCTAAAGCCCACAGCTGCTAAACTGTAACCACTTAACAAAACAATAATAGTGGATACGTTAACCGAGTGCTAACATGATTTACTGATGAAACGATATAGTTTGTAAACCAAAATGTCTACTGTAATGTCTGAAGAACGACAGACAAAAGACGCTCTGTGTCTTAACTTTTAATTAGAAAGCAGAACAGCTATACCACAGGCGCACCAGCCTAACCAACTTCGTTCATCTCTTTCTAGCAGGTCTTTTACTCTCTGCATTAACCCTAATTTAACAATGATTATAAAGTCTGTGCGCTACATCACATTCTTAAAGGGGTCGTTGGATGCATCTAGCCTATAAGGATAAAAATCCATGCAGTGGTTTTTAATTAATCCTTAAAAATATCCCTTTTTCAAATCGAGCCATTCTCAGATGCCTGTCGGTGTGGCCGCTCCCACGATAGTTGAGATCTTTCCTAATAATGTGCTAGTTAGCAAGTTTAGCGACTAAACACGGCTAAAGTAAACAGGCTCGTCACTCCACAAAGAGAAGAGAGGGGCGGGGCGAGCAGAGCTCAGTAACATTTAAAGCAACCTCGACCAAAACAGGATAATTTTTGCAAAGCTGTTTTTGTCAAGGTAAAAGAGGTGTTATTTACTCTACCGTTGAGAAACTTTAACCAGAGCATGTTATGGACTTTTCATTAAGACCCTAAAGAATCATATCAACTTGTGGAAAATGGGCGTCCGATGACCACTTTAATTATTAAACGATTTAATTAGAACGACAGTCTACATTAATCAACATATTCTTAGGAAATAGTGGATTCACAGCGAATTATCAGAACTATTTCAGCAAGACAGTAATATTGTGGTTTACCTGGATACATGAAGCTACACATACATTACATGTTAGCACAAAAAAACTTTATATTTCGAGCACTCGATTGAGAATGCTAATGTGTGACGTAGATTTGTAACAGGCAAAAGATTCAAAAATATATCGACTCGTTAAGGTGATTCTGAGTCATGGCAGCTGATGACTACTTCATTATTTTTTTGTTCCTTGTCGTTTTGTTTTATTTGACGCTTGAATCATTGCAGAGTTCCATTACGCATTTATACACTTGTGCGTTCTTCAAAAAAAGGACTAATTAAAGGAGAAGTCCACTTCCAGAACAAAGATTTACAGATAATGTACTCACCCGCTTGTCATCCAAGATGTCTTTCTTTCTTGAGTCGTAAAGAAATTATGTTTTTTGAGGAAAACATTTCAGCATTTTTCTACATATAGTGGACTGCTATGGTGCCCCGAAATTGAACTTCCAAAATGCAGTTTAAATGTGGCTTCAAACAATCCTAAATACGTTTGTAAACGATCCCAGCCGAGTAAGAACGGTTTTATCCAGCGAAACAATCGGTTATTTCCGTAAAAATAATACAATTTAAATACTTTTTAATCTCAAACGCTCGTCTTGTTCTGCCTGAACTCTGTGTATTCTGGCTCAAGACAGTTAGGGTATGTTGAAAAACTCCAATCGTATTTTCTCCCTCAGCTTCAAAAAAGATTTCAGAATCATCCTACATCGCTGCAGAAGTACCGACCCAGTTTATGCAAAGTGAACATGCAGAAGATCAAACACCCTTAACAAAAAAAGGCAAAACAGCGATATAGGATGATTTTGAAGTTGAGGGAGAACATAAACTATACTACTAACTATAGTTTGGGAGCTGTAGTTCCGTCCACATAGGTTGTTTGACTTATGGTTTTGGGGAACACCAAAACTAGTGACCATAGTGCTTTCAACAATGCTTTTTATTCACAAATGTACAGCAACTCCTTAATTCACTTGAGCAATATATGAAGCTCAGGAGATCTGAAGACCTGTTTGTGTTTCACATAAACCATGTCTGATTTGGTGTGCCTGTGACAAAATGGTTAAAAAGAGTTGCTTTTGATGGTCACTGTTGTGGCAGTTGTTGCTTTTATGGAACAATTAATTTCTCCATTTTTCATCATCATGTTTTTATTTCCGTTAGCTTCTTCCCAGCTTCCCCTTGTTTTCTTTTCAATCAAGCTTCTTCACGATCTCTCCATGTCTGCGTCCATTCTTAAATCCATCCATTCCACCCTATTTCTTTCTGTAGCTCTCTATTTTTCAGTGGTGCTATTCTTTTCCGTGTGACACTTTGATTTCCGTTCCTTTATTGACCCTTCGCCCGTCAGCGTCCTCCTACACACTGAACAAACACACACACGCACACTCAGGCGCCGTTTTAAGCACTTCCCACAGGTCTCACAAATTTCATATCGGATCACAATGGTGGTGTACAACACCAGCGAGTCCCCTGTGCATTAAGTGCAAAGAGAGTGCGACCTCAATATCCTCCTGAAATAACAACACACATTTAATATGGTCAAGGACTTACGCAGCTTGAATTCATATGAAAGCGCTTTCACTTTGCTCATCGGTTTCTGTGTCAACTCAAATGTATGCGTGTGTCGAATGTGCCGCTTTTGACCTATAACCTCACAGTTCTTGCGGATAAGAGCTTATATTAGTCTGTAAGTCCTGTATCTCACTCTCAGACTGGTGGCACCTGCTTTGCCCAGGGCTTTGGATGGCAGCCATGTTGGATTAGGGTGCCATTTTTAATTATCAGCTTCTCTCGATTTTTCTCACTCCATCCTTATCAGCTCTCTCTCTCTCATCACTGTTCTTTTTTTCATTTTTATCTTCCACACTCCTTTGAATCAGTGTCTTTCAACACTCTCCTTTCATTAATGGGTGCTTCTTGTCCTATGGGTGCTTTTGCCCCTGTAGACTTTCCATAATTTCCACACTCTTAAAAATATAAAAACAATTTCCACCAGCAAACAGTTTATACAATATTGTTCAAAGCTTGGGTTTTGTATGACTCACCAAGGTTTTATTAATTTGATCAAAAATACTGTAAAACAGTATTATTACATGATATTAATGCAATTTAAAATAACTGTTTTCTATTTATTTAAAAAAAGCATATATATGATGATAATTCGGATCCAATTCAATAATTTCGCATCCAAAATGTTCTGGTGTTGCTAGAGGAGGAGTACAGTTAAAAAAGTGCCTGGAGGACATGCTAAGTACTAAAATATTATACATTTGCTAAATTAAATATAGAGTGTACTCATTTCTGCAATCCTTAATTTAAACAAAATTGGCTGATTTACTTATTTTACAGAACATTTTGGCATAAATAATATTGGTTTTCATTAAGTGTATGTTTAATACATTTCAATCTTGCCATCTTTCCAATTTAAGGCATTCTTGCTAAATAAGAATAATAAGGGATAGTTCACCCAAAAATTAAAATCACCCCATGATGTACTCATCCTCAAGCCATCCGAGGTTTATATGACTTTCTTATTTCAGACGAATAGAGTCAGAGTTATATTAAAAAATGTCCTGGCTCTTACAAGCTTTATAATGACTGTGAATGTGTGTTAATTTAAAAGTCTAATAAAAGTATAATAATTGAAGTCCCATCAATAAAAAGTACTCCACATGGTTACAGGGGGTTAATAAAGCCCTCCTGAAACAAATCAGTGTGTTTTTGAAAATGTAAAAATGTAATCTCTAGATTACGCCAACTGTCATGTGTGCGTTCATAAGAGAGCAACACAAGAATCACAAGAGGTTTTACTTCGCTGTAAACAAAACTTGTTTTTTGCGAAACTAGCATATTTTCACCGGAGCTTACGCTACGCCTACGTCTTACATCGTCCACTGGAACGCCACTCTCTCATGAATGCGCGTACGGCAGTTAGCCCTAAAGATTATGGTTTATAAAGACTTAAATATGGAAATATAAATATTTTTCCTGCAAAATCATATTATTAACCCCCCAGAGCCAAGTGGAAAACTTTTTGTGATGGATATATGCACTTTATTGGCTATCAAAAAGTCAACAGCCATTCACTCCCATTATAAAGCTTGGAAGAGACAGGACATTTTTATAATATAAGTCCGATTGTATTCGTCTGACAGAAGAAAATCATACACCTAGGATGGCTTGAGGGTGAGTAAATCATGAGGTAATTTTCATTTTTGGATGAACTGTCCTTTTAAATCCAGCATTTTGAATGGTATAGCATTAGCAGAGAATTAAATTCAAAGTTTGTTATGTCACATTTTGTTTTTCAAAAACACAATTAAATAATGATTCCTACCTTTGTTTATAATTTGACACAATATCACTGATTGGAAATGTAATACTGAAAGTATTCTGTTCGCAAGTGAATACTATTAGTTTGGTAATATTGTTCACATTCATATTAGTGTTGACCCAGAAATCATGTTTTCTATCATATATTTCAGCTTCCATACTGTGAGACGTGTGTTGTGTGTTTGGCAGCTGTTGAAATGGCCAATCTTTTCCATTTGCGGTTCTGTCAGATGTTTGTTTGCCACAAATCCACAACCTCAGATATTTGAACAGAAAACAGAACTGAAGAGGTGCTGTTCTTCTGAAATCGATTCCTTCTCTCTTCTTAAAAGCCTCTTCAAAACAAGTCATTCCCTTTGGTAAAGTCGCCTGCTACAGAGTTCGTTGTTTGCTATGTATCATAGGGGATCAAGCTCGAAATAGAACGTTGACATAGTCGCACACTTGCACTGTAGATGCGAACACTTAAAACACACACAAACTTACGAGTATGTCTGAACACTGGGCATTTGGATCAAACACGGTCGTCTTAAAGCACAGTTCAGTGCAAAGCATTATGTGACATCAAAATTAGGATCTTGCTAAAACTATATATTATTTGTAACAAGATACTAATGATATAATCCTATTGCAACACAAATTATGTATTTGGTGTTAAGATGCAGTTTTATGATAGTAGTTTGTCTTAATATTGGCTCACTACATAATCAAAAGTGTGTACTTTCCCTCTGGTGAAGCACGTACTTCTGGTGTGCAATAAAATTTTATGAATAAGGATTTATTCTGTGCTCACATCCTCCTGGGAAGTCCCTACTTATGAGTTCCGAAGTCATAATTACAATGTGATGTCTGTTTTAAGTGATTTCGGTAGGATAAAATGAATGTGTTCAGCAATTTCACATTTCTTTTGTCTTTACTTATTGTCGTTTTTTCTCACTTGCTGACAAAGACAGGTAAGTTTTTTATTTTTTTTTGTTTTTGTTTATTAGTTTTACACTAATGCAACAAAATGAAGAGAAAAGCATGTGTATTAGGTGTGGAATTTTTTATTTTTTTATTTTTTTTCATTTTGTAATTTCTGTGAGTGATGGGAAATGTCCCATTATGTTGCACAAGCCTGTTGTCTGATAAACTGGCTAAATGAGAAGTATTCTCTGCCAAGCTTAAGTGTTATTCTTTATCAACAATGCACAAAACACATGCGAACTAAATTGTACAGTGAGCAATCACAATGAAAACGTATGTCATGCATCTCTAATGGCTTCTTAAAGGAGTAGTTCACTTCCAGAATAAAAATGTCCTGATAATTTACTCACCCCCATGTCATCCAAGATGTTCACGTCTGTCTTTCTTCAGTCGAAAAGAAATTAAGGTTTTTGAGGAAAACATTCCAGGAATTTTTCTCCATATAGTGGACTTCAGTGGGGATCTACGGGCTGAAGATCAAAATTGCATCTATCTACAGTGCCTTCATACCCCCCGTTGCAGCCTTATTTTTAAATTGCTTTAAATTACTTTTTTCCACATCAGTCTACACTCCATACACCATAATGACAAAGCACAAAACAGATTTGTGAGAACTTTGCAAATTTATAAAAAATAAAACACTGAAAAATGTGCATTGCATAAGTATTCATACCCTTAATGCAATACTTAGTTGAAGCACCTTTACAGCCTCAGGTCTTTTTGGGTATAATGCGACAAGCGTTGCACATCTGCATTTGGCAATTATCTGCCATTCTTCGCCTCACCTTTTCACCTCTCAAGCTCTGTCAGCTTGGATGGGGGCTGGCAGACATTTTCAGGTTTCTCCAGAAATGTTCGATTGTGTTCAAGCCTAGTCTGTGGCTGGGCCACTAAAGGATATTCACAGAGTTGTCTATAAGCCACTCTTGTTGTGTGCTTAGGGTCATTGTCCTGTTGGAATGTGAACCATCTGCCCAGTCTGAGGTTCTGAATGCTCTGGAGTGGGATTTTATTAAAGTTATTTAAATTTTTTGGTGCATTGAGCTTTTCCTTCTCCTCTGATGAGTCCCTCAGCCCCTGATGCTGAAAAAAAAAACCCACAGCATGAGGCTGATACCACCACGCTTTACTGTTGGCATGGTACTCTGCAGGTGATGAGCAGTACCTGGTTTCCTCCATGCATGATGCTTGGAATTGAGGTTCATCAGACCTGTGTTTCTCACAATCTGAGAGTTCTTAAGGTGCTTTGTTGCAAATTCCAAATGGGCTTTTGTGTGTCTTCACTGTGGAGGATTGAATTTGGTCACACCACCATAAAACCCAGATCAGTAGAGTGTTGCATAGATGTTTGTCCTTCTGTAGGTTTCTCCCATCTGCATACATGATCATGGAGCTCAACTAGAGTGACCATCAGCTTTTTGGTCACTAGTCTACCAAGGCCCTTCTCCATAAATTGCTCAGTTTGGCCAGGAGGCCAGCTCTAGGAAGAGTCCTGGTTGTTCCAAACTTCTTTCATTATGGATACTGGAGGCTACATGCTTCTGAGAACCTTCATTGCAGAATTTTTTTTTTTTTTTTTTTTTTTTTAGAGCTCTTCCCCAGATCTGTGCCTTGATGCAATTCTGTCTCTGAGCTCTACAGGCAGTTCTTTTGACCTCAGGACTTGTTTTTTTTGCTGTGATATGCATGATTATCTATTAGATCTTTTATCAAGATGTGTGCCTTTCCAAATCATACTCATTCTAATGAATTTGCCACATGTTAACTCCACTCAAAGTATAGTAACATCTACAAGCAATATGAGCGCTCCTGAACTCATCTTCAAGTTTCCCAGAAAAGGGTATGAATACTTATGCAATGCAATCATTTTAGTTTTTTATTTCTAATAAATCTGCAAAGTTGTTGTAAACCTGTTTTGTGCTTTGTCATTATGGTGTATGGAGTGTAGATTAATGTGGAAAAAAGTAATTTAAAGCATTTTAACGTAAGGCTGCAACACAACAAAATGTGGAAAAAAAGGGGTATGAATACTTTCGCAAGGCACTGTATCTGTTGCAGAATTTGTCATTGTGCAACCTGACTTACATTAGCCACTTGGAAATATTAAACCAAAACAACAACAATAACAAAATGCCATTTAAAAATATGCTGTTATTGTAATATGAAGACACCTCCGTATTTTTGTCCCCCAAAAATATCAAAATGATTTTTTTTCTTTTTTTTCTGATACCCCAAGCAGACCTACATTGGCAGCGTTTAGTGGTGATTCATAAAGGATAAACAAGAGACAAATTTCTCTATAAAAACCCAGTTTTTCGCTATCACACAGAAGCATACACATGCACAAACTTGCAAATAATTGTTGTCGCCTGATTACATGTAGAACGTGTGAAAAGTGCTTTTGTGGAGAGTTTTGTGGGTAGTGTGTAAATGAGGGTTTCACTGGGCTGTTCAAATGGACAAGTTGTAGGTATGAGGCACCATTAGCTACCATTAGCTTCCTACAATGAGAGCCCTCTACTTTCAAACAATTACTGCTCCAAAAAAATCATTCACCGGACCTGGTTCAAACCTCTGCTAACTTCTCATTTGGTGTTAAAAACAAAAAACCCCACAAACTTTTCATTTCAGGAAAAAAAGGTCAGGGACTAAAGCTGCCTATGGTGGACTGTGCTTTATTGTGCTCAGTGAGAGCTGTAATGGCCGTTGATGTGGGTTTCCCAATTGGCTTTCCCAAGACTGAAGGTTTTTGAGTGTGTGGCCCACATACACGGTTTCTATTGTAGGACCTGTAACCGCAGTTATTGCGAGGCCTATTGGACCTCCGGCTGCTTAATGGCTGCCATAGCTGTCAGTCAATAGGCCCTGTGTAGGCGGGGTCAATCCCAAGAGCCCACAAATGGAAACGGGCGTTTGAAGTACAATCGCTTTGGATGGTGCCTACTTTAGTGCACTCCTATATTAGTTCAGGAATACACACACATATACAGACAGTATGTGTATGCCAGCTGTCATTATTGTAATTCATTTATGTTCATATATTTCTCAGTTTTGCCATTTGGTTTTAAATTGAACATGTTGGAATGTTATTGCATATATGTTTATGCAAGGTAAACAGTCTCTGTAATTTTAATAAAGGCAATGACATTTTAAAAAAGAGCTCTGTATTAGCTGAAGCTACAGTGTGAGAGAGGGAAGCTTTAATAACCAGATGTGTTTTGATGTTGATGCAGATTAGTGTGATGTTTGAAATATGCATCTATATTTTATTGGTTTATCATGTGGCGAGGTTGGAAACACACGCACGCGTTTCTTCAAAAAGAAGCTGATGTTTTAAATATAGATGTGAAAACCGCTGAGAGAAAGTGGGAGAAAGGAGAGAAAGCAAGAGGGAGTAATGACTGTTGTTTGCACAAATGGTGTGTAGTTAGTTGAAAATTAGATGAATATTAGATGAATAAATTACTAAGAAATTAGAAACTATTTAAAAATTATTAGAAATTAAAATGAAAAATCTATCTATCTATCTATCTATCTATCTATCTATCTATCTATCTATCTATCTATCTATCTATCTATCTATCTATCTATCTATCTATCTATCTATTAAGTATCATGCCTTGCAAAAGTATTCATACCCCCTTTCTTTTTTTCATGTTTTATGTTGCAACCTCATTTTAACTGCTTTAAATTAATATTTCCCCCACATCAATCTACACTCCATACACCATAATGACAAAGCACAAAACAGATTTGTGACAACTTTGCAATTTAATAAAAATAAAACACTGAAATAAGTACATTGCATAAGTATTCATACCCTTCAGTCAGTACTTTAAGCACCTTTACAGCCTCAAGTCTTTTTGGGTATGATGCAACAACTTTTGCACATCTGCATTTGGAAATTATATGCCGTTCTTCGCCTCACCTCTTCACCTCTCAAGGTCTGTTAGCTTGGATGGGGACCTAGCAGACATTTTCAGGTTTCTCTAGACATGTATGTTTGTGTTTAAGCCCAGGCTGTGTAAAGAGGTAAATGTAGATGTAAAATGTTAGATGTAAAACATGGCATAATACCATGCAAACACCGGTCTACATGAGTTATGTGCTTTATACCAAAAGGCTGTTGCTTGCACGTGTCCATTGGGTGTCCTTCTGCGGTTTGCTGAAACGTAAATATCTGTCATCATCAATGATATTTCAAACCTGTATGAGTTTATTTCCTTAAAGAATGTCCATGATGTTCTTTTCCATACAATCAAAGTGGATAGTACCTAAGGCTGTCAAAAAGCACAAATGAAATGTATACTGTGACAATATTTATGTAATTACAGACTGGTACAGTCATGGCGCCCTTGCAATTCTGTCAGAAAATGCCTTCTCTCAGTTGCAAACGTTTTGGTACTCACATGTTTATTTATTTATTTATTTATTTAATTTATTTTGCATTGGAACAACACAAAAAAACAGAGAAGAAAAGTCAAATCTGATGCAGTTCCATCCAGAACTCAAAAAATGCACTGGACAAAATTATTGGCACCTGTAACTTAATATTTGGTAGCACCCCCTTTGGAAAACATAACTGAAATCAGTCGCTTCTTGTAACAATAAATGAGTTTCTTACACCTCTCTACTGGAATTTTGGACCACTCTTCTTTTGCAAACTGCTCCAGGTCATTCAGATTTCTCCCAACTGCTGTTTTGAGATCTCTCCACAGGTGTTCTATGGGATTCAGATCTGGACTCATTGCTGGCCATTTCAGAACTCTCCAGTGCTTTGTT
>JAHKKF010502128.1:0-10609 GCA_019740295.1 Labeo calbasu
TCTAAGTTTATATCTTGCTATTTTAAATTTATATCTTGGAATTCTGAGTTTATGTCTCAACATTCTAAATTTATATCTCAGAAATGAGTTTATTTCTTGTAATTCTGAGTTAATATCTCCTAATTCTATATTTATTACTTATAATTCTGATTTCATATCTTGCAATTCTGAGTTGATATCACCGTTCTGAGTCTATATCGCACAATTCTGACTTTTTCTTCATAATTCTGGAAAAAAAAAGTCCAGAATTGTGAGATGCAAACTCAGAGTTGCCTATTATAATTCCATGGCGTCTGCCATTTTTCACAAAGACTGCATGCGGTGTTCAGCAGATTGCTATTTCCAGCCCATCAGTAATATTAGCACTGTTTAGGTTTCCTGTTAAATGAAGCACATTGCCTTCCTCGGTGAAGTGAATCACTGCTAGTGTTCCTTTGCTAACTTGTTTTCATTTGCTGTCTCTCTGTCTAGCTCTCTATTTCTCCCTGACTCCCTCGCTCTCACCTCAATCTCTATACTCCATTTCGTGGTGATTTACCGCGGTCCGCAGTGGCCCTGAATCGCTCGGAGAAGATTTGGTCCTTGATAAGCCTTGAGAGTCCGTGAGAGCATCTCCTCCGGAGAAACAGAAACGCCACGTGCTGTAGAATCATTATTTTAATGTCTCGATCTGCCATTAATCACAGTCACAGACTAAAACACTGACACACACACACAGAGAGAAAATCAAGAGACGGTCAGAATGTAAGCGAATGCTCATGCTAGAAGGGTTTTATATTATGTTTATTCATGATGGTGCTGAAATTGCAAACCAAAGCCGTTGTGAAGGTTTGTAACATCTATTCTATTAATGTGGCGTTTGCAGTACATCAGATATTACAGCAGTAAGGCCTCTTTGTCTCACGACGCTTGTAATAATACAGTAATCTTCTGCATCTTTAAATGACCTCCATTATGAAAGCATTAAACGAGAGCGACGTATCTTGATGAATTTCTCAGTCACACTGGGAGTCATTGAATCCATGTGAAGCTGTTAATTATTCAAACAGGTTAACCCAGCCGAGCACTTTAATCAAAGCACTACAGATTCATCTGGACCACTAAAACATACTTTATCAGCAACTATTACGTTTTATCATCCGAGAACAGCCTCTGTGATTATTAGCGCGCGCCATGACACGTCAAACTGTCTGCCGTCTCTATTTTCACACTAAATTAGCCTCATTAATGATAATTACTGCTACTTTTTGCCCGTTTATGCCTTTCTTAGAAAAGACAGACGCTTGAAACGGCGGATGTGGATGATGAAATGACGTCACGCGTACTTAATATAAAGCTTCTCTATTGGCAGTGATGCCTACGTAAACAATCTTTAACCTTCCATAAGAAAAAATGACTAATTTTAGAACTTTTTTAATGGTAAATGGTAAACCATAATGGTAAACCCATGTGATGCTTACTGAAACAAACATCTTAAAAATCTAATTCCAGACATAATTAGATTTTAGTAGCAAGTAGCATTTTTTTTTTTTAGCATTTTTTTTAGCATTTTATTAATAATTTCAATTAATTTTCATTTTTTATTTTCTGTTTTTGTTGTTTGTTTTTAAGATATTTGTATCAAGTTAAACTAAATAAAAAAGAGAAATGTTGGCTTGTGTGTTTTTATTTTAATTCGTTTTTTTGTCTTTATCATTTTTATATATTTTTTTTTTACATTTTACATTACAAAATTTACATTTCTCATTTTATACTTACATTTATTTTTCAAGAAACATTTAGTTTTAGTTTGGTTAATAACCCTGCATAGTAGTTTGTCCTCTCAATTTTATTAGTTTAAATTATTTTTTTTTTGTTGACACCATTATTTAAAATTATATATTTGCACTGTACACTATAAATTTACTTTATGTATGAAAATGGTTGTTCTACAGCATGACTACAAATTAAAAAAAAAAACTGATTAAAATTAACTGTTATTTTAGCATCATTAAGATACTGTTGTACATTTTATTGAAATGTTGAATTAGTTTTTATTTGTAGATTTTATTTTTATTTAATATAAAAACTGTTACAACATTTTAAAAATATGTTAACTATTAATTAGTTCATATTAGTTTTTATGTATTTACTTATTTATTTATGTATTTAAAATAAGTGTTGCCTTCGGCAAGTTCTTTTTTTATATTTTATTTATTTATTTATTTATTTAATAAAAATGAGAACTGTTGCCTTGGCCAGTTCTTTTTTTTATATTTTATTTTCGTTTCTATTTATTTATTTATTTATTTATTTATTTAAAAAATGAGAAATGTTGTCTTGGCAATTTCTTTTTTTATACTTTATTTTATTTTATTTTAGTTAATGTTTATTTTATTTTATTAACAAACTGTATAGTTTATTTTATCAACAAAAATATAAAACATTTTTTATAGCTATTCTTCCATCACAGCTGGTCAGATGTAGTTTCCAGCAGATGGTTTTCTGCTTTAAGAATTGTATATATGCCATTAATTTTTCTTTAATATAAAACATCTTAAAACATTAAGGATTTTAAAAATATGTTAATTATTAATTAGTTCATATTTATTTATTTATTTACTTATTTATTTAAATAAAAATGAGAAATGTCTAATATTTTATTTCATTTTAGTTAATGTTTATTTTATTTTATTAACAAATTATATAGTTTATTATATCAACAAAAATATAAAATATATTTATAGTTATATTTATAATTCTTCCATCACAGCTGGTCAGATGTACTTTCCAGCAGATGGTTTTCTGCTGTAAGAATTTTATATATGCCATTAATTTTTATTTAATATAAAAAAATAATGTTAATTTTTAATTAGTTCATATTAATTTGTATTTATTTAAAAATGAGAAATGTTGCCCTGGCAAGTTATTTTTTTATTTTTTTTAATTAACAAAAACAAAACAACAAAAAGTTTATTTATTTATTTATTTATTTTTAGCTATTCTTCCATCACAGCTGGTCAGATGTAGTTTCCAGCAGATGGTTTTCTGCTGTGTGAACGATGATTTCCCAAACAGTTCAATAGTTCACATTCTGATACAGACCTGCACCAATAATTGATCTGTGTGTGTGTGTTTACCTCTGCATGGAAGATCCTTCCCAGCATGCATCGATTCGTTAGGTAGCACATGATACCCATTGATTTTGCTCCCAAGTAGTGAAGTCGAAATCCTCCATCTGCAGTTATTAGTAAATATAGCGCGGCAGCGATTGCCTTGTCAACGAGATTGAACTTCGCAGCAAACCTCAAATGCACACCCATGACTTGAGAAACTTCTGGAAAGGACATAACTGCTGTCCTTGAAAACAGATTGAAGCGGCCCACAAAAGTTGATAGAATCAGTGCGATTAATTTTTTTTTTTTTTTTTTATCGTGATGAAGGATGGAAGCCCACGGAGAGTCGCGGCCGCCAACAACGGCTGCTTAATCTGACACGGCGCAGCAGAAACAGCCGCGAGGCCTTTGGCCGCTGAGTTATTGGACAGCCAGACTTCAAATTGTCGCGTATTTTTCAGACGCCAGAGAGTCTGTTTTTTTTCCTCGTCCCAAATGAATCCTGGAGCCGAGCGATCGCTCTTATCGCTCACAGGAGATTCGTCAGAGCTTCACTGATTCACATCTCCAGAGGTTCTGCTTTTACAATACGAGACGTTTTCCTTCCGTGTGGGTTTTGATTAGAGTTTAGGCTGCTTGTTCCCGAGGGAAAATCACTCAGGTGAAGAACTGCTGCCTTCTGAAAACTGCACTGAGGATCTGAGTATTTGTCTGTGATGGATTTCACTGGATAACAGTGACTAAAACATTTTAATATCTCTCTTCGTTGTGTTTTCTAGATGCCAGTAAGATGTTTGATATTTGTTTAAGTCTAGAATCTAAAACACTGATTAAAAAATAAAATTGGTTAATATGAAGGATTTTCCTTATTTTTACTCATTTTCACCTGCATTTTGAATTACTTGTTGAATAGTGTTATATGGTTATGGAAAAATCTCGATCTGAGGTAAATTTAATCTCACTGATGTCTAAGAACCATCTGAGTAAAAAAAGAAATAATTTTTATATCAGAAATAATGGGAAAATATGCATTTAAAATGTTGAAATGAAAATCAAACTGAAATCAGCTAAAATTACTAAAACTAAAACAATAATAATAATAAAATATAAACTAGTTAGTAAAGTTTGTAGACAGGCTTTAAGTTGGCTTGAAAAAGCTTAGCCAGAAAGTTTGTAGAAGTTTTAAAATCTTTGAAGTTTGAAGGTTTTCAGTTTGAAGTTGAAGGATGGTTTCTAGGGTGTTGCTATGCAGGTGCTAAGGTAAACAGGCAGGTTGCTAGGGTGTTACTATGCAGTTGCTAGGGTAATCAGGGTGGTTGCTAGGATGTTGCTATGTGGTTGCTAGGGTACTCAGGGTGGTTGCTATGCGGTTGCTAGGCTATTTAGGGTGGTTGCTAGGATGCTGCTATGTGGTTGCTAGGGTAGTCAAGGTGGTTACTGTACAGTTTCTAGGGTATTCAGGGTGGTTGCTAGGGTGTTGCTATGCTGTTCCTAAGGTAACCAGGCAGGTTGCTTGGGTGCTGCTATGTGGTTGCTAAGGTGTTGCTATGTAGTTGCTAGGGTACTCAGGGTGGTTGTTAGCGTGTTGTTATTGCTAAAGTGTTCTCGGTGGTTGCTAGGGTGTTGCTATGCGGTTGCTGGGGTACTCAAGGTGGTTGCTGTGCCATTGCTAGGGTATTCAGGGTGGTTGCTAGGGTACTCAAGTTGGTTGTTATGCGGTTGCTAGGGTATTCAGCGTGGTTGTTAGGGTGTTGCTATGAAGTTGCTAAGGTACTCAGGGTGTTTGCTAAGAGATTGCTATGCAATTGCTCAAGTATTCCAAGTGGTTGCTATGCGGTTGCTAGGGAATTCAGTGTGGTTGCTAGGGTACTCAAGGTGGTTGCTAGGGTATTCAGGGTGGTTGCTAAGATGTTGCTATGTGCTTGGTAGGCTATTCTGGGTAGTTGCTAGGATGCTGCTATGTAGTTGCTAGGGTAGTCAAGGTGGTTGCTATGCGGTTGCTAGCTTATTCAGGGTGGTTTCTAGGAGGTTGCTATACAGTTGCTAGAGTATTCTCGGTGGTTGCTAGAGTGTGGTTATGTGGTTGCTAGGGTATTCAGGTGGTTGCTTGGGTGTTGTTATGTGGTTGCTGGGGTACCAGGGGTGGTTGCTAAGGTGTTTCTATGTGGTTGCTATGGTACAGTCCATAAAAATATGTTAATATGAAGGATTTTTTTTTAATCTCCACTCATTTTCACCTGCATTTTTAACTATGCATTGAATGATGTTTTATAGTTAAGGAAAAATCTCTGACATATTAAAAAAAGAAAAATAATATTGGGGAAATAATGGGAAAATATGCATTTAAAATGTGAATATATTTAATATTAGATAAAAAAAAAACTTGCTTTGGCAACTACTAAAATAAGCTAAAATTACTAAAACTAAACAATAATAAAATAAATATAAATTAAAGCTAAAAAGAATAAAAAAGCTAATAAAAATGACAAAAGCATACAACAAAATCTAAAAAAAAAATAATAATAATAATAATAACTTTTTCATCAAGTTTTTCATAGAGACTTAATGGAGATCTTAACTTCAGTGAGATTTTAGGAGACGTTTACAAAAAGTATTGACGTTAATTGATTGTACTGCCAGAATTGAGTTATAAAATGAATAAAGCAGCTCATTTGATGAGTTCATACTGCGATCTCTGACATTTGATCTCACAGTCTTTGATATCTGAAATGGTTAAGATCCCTAGAAGAGACTGATTTCTCAGTACAAGCAGGAAACCTAAGGAAAAATCACAGTATGAGTTCCATTTAATCTTCTCGATGTCTGGAAGAACCAGTTGAGCTTTCAGAAAGATCTCATTTGTCATTTTTGTGTCCTTCGGGAAAGTCTGAAATCAGAAGTCATACATCTCTATGAACTCGCTCGCTGAATGTCAACAGCTGAGTCGTTTGTGTCTATTTTATGTCTCCTAAAGGATGTTTAGGTCTGCTCGTCTGTGTTTCCCACAGTGACAGAAGCAGAAAGTCTCTCATTACAAAGCGTCGATTCAGCATTCAGATGTTCAGCGTTTAAGCTGGGATTCGTCAGAACTGATATGAGCATCAGTCTGCTGTCAGCCTGCAGCAGATGAGGTTTGATCGCAGAGCTTTTCTTTCTACAAATATAACAGATGTGATGAGACTCTCTCTCTCTCTCTCTGTGTGTGTTTTCTCAGTGGACTCACAAGCACAAATGAGACAGTCTCATATATATGAAATCCCATCCCTGTGTGGATTTGTGTTTTCCTTACATTACGTTCCTCCAGACACATTTCCCTCCAGCAAATATTGAGATATATGATTGTGAACACAGTGATCATGTCTGTTAGGCATTTTGAAAATCCTAGCAATATATCATTTGCTGGGATATATAGCTAGGAACAGGTGACAGTATGCAGTAGACATGATCACTGTGTTCACAATCCCATCTCTCAATATTTTTATCAACGTGAAATCACATTCACAGTAGTGCTATTTTAATATTGTTTATATACAGTTATAGCACTTATTCAAATTTTTAATTACTTTTTTAAGTTTTCATTTTAATTATTTGTAATTATTATTTTTAATTTAAATTTTAAATGTAAAATTTTAATTTTATTTTGTATTTTTTCATTAGTTTATATTTATTTAAATTTCCCTTTTTTAAATCAGTTTTTAGTATTTTGAACTTATTTCAGTTAGTTAGCCAACACAGCATTTCTTTAAAGCATTTCTTTAACCAGCATCCTTGGTTGCATTAATTCAATTTTTACATTTAAATTAAATTATTAATTTTAATTAACTATAATTTATATTTATTTCAGTTTTAGTGTTAGTCATTTTAGCACTTCAGTTTTATTTTATTTCAGGTAGTTAATATTTGTCTTTTTTTTAGTTAAAGTTTAAAAATACCGACACCGATTCACAGCATGTTCATAACTTAATAATGAGAATTTCAAAGTGAAACAAATAATGATTAGTGCATCCTTGGTTACATTAATTCAATTTTTACATTTGAATTAAATTTAAATTTTCAATTTTTGTTTATTTATTTATTTATTTTAAGCTTTAATTTATATTTATTCAGTGTTAGTTTTAGTAATTTTACTACTTCGATTGTATTTTAATTCAGTTAGTTTTCAAGGCAACATTTCTTAAGTTTTTTAAAGTTAAACAACAACAACACTGATTCACAGCATATTCATAACTTAAATAAAAGATTTTCAAATTATTATTTCAGTTTTAATTATTTTACTACTTCAAATCTACATTTCTACATTTTTTTTAATTTACAATTTCAACATTTCTCAAGTTTTTGAGTTTAAGTTTTAAAAATAATACCACAGATTCACAGCATATTCATAACTTAAATTAAATTTCAATTTTAAATTTTTCTTTCATTTTTATTTAGCTTTAATTTATATTTATTTCAGTTTTAATAATTTTACATTTCTACTTTTCTTTTTTAATTTATGAATTTCAAAGTGAAACAAATGATTATTGCATACTTGGTTACATCAATTACATGTTTTAATTTAAATTAATTTTCAATTTGTATTTATTTCTTTTCTTACATTTAATTGATATTTATTTCCGTTTTAGCTTTAGTGATTTTACTACTTGAATGTTATTTTATTTCAGTTAGTTTTTAGTTGAAGTTGTAACAATAACAACCCAGATTCACAGCATATTTAACTCCATAATGTGAAGTATTGCAGAGTGAAATGAATATTGAATATTGTAGCCTCGGGTTAAATCAGCAGAAATAAACTTTTGAGTTATTCCTCAACCTCTAGAGCTGCTTGCAACACCAAAGTTTGATTCGCTGGGAACACACATATTGATCAAATGCATATTTTGTAAATCACCTCTTGTTTTTATATCGTCTTGAACATAAAATGCTTGATTTCTAATCACTCTGACGATGCACATATCAGTCCTGAAACCAAAACACACGAGAAGCGTCAGAACAATGGATGTGGAGGCATCAGTGAGAGTGTTTCTTTGTTTCTCCACATCCGATCTCTGAACTGACCTGTTAAGGGTCTCTCATCGACATTCACTCGGGTCGTTCTGCTCGTGCAGCCATGAATCGGCATCAAACGAAACAAAAAAACCAGCAGAAAGAGCAAGCATGTAATAATGGTGAGCAGATGTAAAACGCTTTCCTTGCGTCTCTCGGGTCGTCAGGACATGTTCATCCCTGATAAACAAATTTAATTGCCCTCTCACTGTCTTACAGTTAATTGCCTCTGGTTCTTTTTTATCTGCTTTATTTTCTTTCTTCATCTCCAGGCCGACTGCAGTGCTTGTGTTTTATTTATTCAGGTTCTCTGATTTTTTTGGTTATATTGTTCATGGCTCGAGTCATAGCCAAGCATGAGGGCAGCGGGATGAATAAATGATTCATGTGTAAATGTAAACCTAACCAGTGACCTAAGAAGCAAAACCAGACAGGGATAGAGAATAACCAACTGTATTATTAAAACATCCCCAAACTGATGCATAATATGAAGTGATGATTTACAAATCACAAGCATATCCATCAAGTGATCCAAAATAAACATACATGCATGAAATTACAATCGAAACCCTAGTGTTCTTCTAGAGTCTGGCTTATTGCAAAGTTCATGTTTTTCTAAATATGCAGAAGAAAGTTTTGATTTCTTATGGCTGAACTTCGGACAAATCCATTAATATTTCAGCACGGTGACACGCGAGGCGTCTTATGCAAATGTGTCAAGTGTTTGCACAATAAAGATGTAGGCAGCTGAAATAAGGAAAACAAAACAATTTTTCACCGCGGAGTTGAAAGTACAGCGGCTCACGCAGCCGTGCGAGGCGCCGAGTTCGGCGCTTTCAAATGACTTATTTTGACAACATCCAATTACAAATGATAGCAGCATATACTTCAGATGATTTAACCGCTGCATTTACACCTCAAAGCCCTGGAAAAAAAGTTCAGAGGAGAAAAATCTGCAAATGAAAAACAAATAAAAAGAGCCACACTTCTCTCGCGCAGATGGAGAGCGGGGTTTGTTTTGTCTGAATAACCCAGTATTTTACAGAAACTCCTGGATGAGGAAATTTTCGCATTAATGTGCGGCTATATTGCGTTTCAGATAATGTTGCGTAACGCTTTTTGAAATATGCTAATTCTCCACTTACCTGTGAGTTAAAAACACCTTCGGCTGGCTGTGATGATGGGCTCATGAAAGGAATTTGACCTGTGCGAGAAGAGCCGGTCTGTGTTTTAGCGATCGTCTCAAACGGCGCCTTTTATCTTGAAGGCAATTAAAGCATCGCAGCTTTTGTTTTTGTCTCATCTTTGACCTCCAGAATTCACTGTTAGTGACCTATAATTGCCTCTCTGAATTGTTATATACTGCAAATTGCAAAAAGTTTCCAGCCCTTTACAAGAACTGATGGCTAACAGCTTACACATAATACTAAAAGTCTTTATTTAAAGAAATCTTTTGAACATGCAGGTACTGTGTGTGCTTTAGCTGTAAAGGAATAGTTTAGCCAGAAATTAACATTTGCTAAAAATGTCCTCATCTTCAGGTCATCTAAGATGTAGATGAGTTTCTTCATCAGGTTTGGAGAAATGTAGCATTGGATCACTTGCTCACCAACGGATCCTCTGCGGTGAATGGGTGCCGTCAGAATGAGAGTCCAAACAGCTGATAAAAACATCATAAGTAATCCACACCACTCCAGTCCATCAGTTAACATCTTGAGAAGACAAAAGAAACAAATTCATCAAGATGTTTTTAACTAAAATGCGAGTCCCAGGGCTCTACGCTTACTTTTCTAACTTCAAAAAAATTAGGACCACAGTCAAAAATGTAGGAGCACCTTCTAATCAATAATCAAGAATCTGATCAAAAATTTGCCTTCTCATTACGAGGTGATATTTGAGTCCTTAAAGTGATTGGCAATTTGATAATGGCAATTTTCTAACTTTATTAAAAGTATGTCATCTTTAATGTCAAATTTTAAAACTATATATATATTATACGCTTTTTAACATTTCTACTTAAAACAACAGAATAAGTACAAGTAGAATAAGCTAAATAAATTAGCAATCAAATGAAATCAGTAGTAACAAAATTAATTTGTACTACAAAGGTGGCACAGAAGAACACAAAAGTGGCTTGTAGGTGTATTTTCATATGTTTAATGAGGCTCAGAGGAGGCATGAGTGCAATCAAATTCATAAATGTATGTTGAGATTAATGTTTTAAACGTTACATTTTGAATACAGAAATATTAAATGATTTAAATAACTTAAAAGATACTTTAAAAATGAAACTAAAACTGCCAGTAGGTGGCGGCAAGTCACTGATTTGATTGCTGAATCATTCATTTGATTCGTTCGAACACCTGATTCATTCAGGAATAAAGCAAGTGACTGTCTTTATGAGTGGGAAACTGAATCATTAACTCACTAGATTTATTTAAAGGGGTCATCGGATGCAAAGTTCACTTTTT
>JAHKKF010502133.1:0-38147 GCA_019740295.1 Labeo calbasu
TATGGATAAAAATTGTTCAAATATTCTCCAAAATATCTTCTTCTGTGTGTACTTATAAAATTTGTGTTCTATATCAGTTTTCAATTTATATCAACCATTTATCTGCCATTTATCAGTTATCTGCTGGAACACAAAAAATAATCCGTTTTCCAGTATTTGCCAGAATTTCAATATTACACTAATGAGCATCCCTATTATAAATAATTAACTCAGTGTTAGGGATTATCCACATCTCTAACACTTAAGCACGAGCAATAATAACAGTAATGCACACCTTAGCAAATAACAATAATTAACTTGATTCCGGTGTTGCTCTTACCTGCAGAAACCAGCACCACAGCCATGAAGAGAGCCATCTCATCTGACTCCAGGCCCAGAGAGCTCAGCTTGGAACTGAACTCAAACATGGCATCCAGCAAGGAGCCCATGCCCAGACCCCTAAGGGTAACCAACGGGTACGTCTGCCCATTCAGGAAAGTCACTGTTCTTTCCTTGTGGTTGAACAGTGAGCAAAACCTCACCATAAGCACCTACAAGAAGACAAGATAAGAAGAAGGTGAATAAATTGACCCAGGTGATGTTTTTTTTTTTTTTCACTCTCTATTTGTAGGTTGATGTCCCTAAGGGTGTTAACACTATGGTGTTATCTACACATTGATGTGTTTGTTTGGCGTGATCTGACATGTCAAACTTTAGCTTAACCAACTGCATGAGTTTGCATTGGGATGAATTGGGAAATCTGTTTGGTTTAGTGCTGCTAGTGGCCTAGAAATAACACACTTTAACTTTGGTAGTACAGAAAGGGAAATAAACTTCAGGAGAAATACAGGGGTTATGTAATCAGTACCTGGAAAGTGCCTGCTTTGAGCAACATGACTTGATCATGCTGGCAAAGCTCCTGGAAGCCCGGAATGCCCTTCGCGAACTCGACCACTTCGCGTACAGCCGGAGTGAAGCACTGTGAGAAAGACTCCCACACCTGCTGACTGGAGACGCCAGGTGCTGACACAGGACATGCGTTCAGTGGACAAGCCTATGATAGAGATGATATATAATATGTTTATTAGCACATACTCTTAAACCTCATGTTGTGTTTCAGTTGTGTTTAATCCAATGTACATCACATTTTGAACCTTAAGGGATAGTTTACCCAAAAATGAAAATTCTGTCCTTAATTTCTCACCCTCTGGAAATGACTTGTTTTACACTAACTTAAACATGCAATGTGCAGTCTGCACCAAACTTCATATGTTTGGTAAGAGTCCTGACCTGAAGACTTCCAAAGGCCAGTATTCAGTTATAATCATAGCGCCACCTGTTGGCAACAGGATACGTCATGCTTTTCACTAAGTCAAACACAGCATGTTCAATCTGCATCAAACTTCATATGTTTGATAAAAGTGCTGGCCTGAAGTCTTCTCCATGCCAATATCCAGATATAGTCATAGTTTGGCACATATACATGACTTCCTCCTATATTTACCACTTTAAATGCATATTGCTCACCATTCGCTATTTTCCTAAAGCCACCGAGTGGCAGTGAGCCCGGGTGCAAGGGCCTTTTCAACGCTGCTTGCAGCTTTAATTGGTAGTTGTGTTGCTGTCTATGCAGGGTCAGAAATCTTACGGCTTTGGAACGACATTAGGGTGAGTAATTAATGCAGAATTTTCATTTATGGGCAAAAAAAACCACATTATTTTCATGAGTGTATATATCGCAAAAGATTCCTTACCAGCACTTTGGAGCCAGCAGCCAACTTAAATGGACACGAGGCCTG
Organism: Labeo calbasu; assembly: GCA_019740295.1. Classification (NCBI taxonomy): domain Eukaryota; kingdom Metazoa; phylum Chordata; class Actinopteri; order Cypriniformes; family Cyprinidae; genus Labeo; species Labeo calbasu. The sequence continues at coordinate 1,779 of JAHKKF010502133.1, forward strand.
GATTTGGGACTCGCCAGCCGAGTAGCTGTTGTAATTGGCCTGAGAAGGATGTGAGGGCGGTCTAACGCCCGACTGGGAGTGATTTTGGTTGAACGAAGGAGCGTAGCTGTACCGATTATTGTCCACCAATGAGACCGGGCATTTGCTGTCGCTGGAAGCAACTGGGCAGCGAGACGGGGCGGAGAAGCTTTCGTGAGTAGTTGCGTGATACCCCACGAGAGGGTTCGCGTGAGGATAAGTGCTGTCCTGAGAAGGGTTGTTTTGAAAGTTGCTCGATCCGCTGCTGGTGTTCATGTTGCCCACACGCTTGCTCAGGTGGTCTTGTGAGTTTGTGAAGATGTCCTGGTAGGCTCGGGATAAGGCACCAATGGCCTCTTTGGATTGGTTCTCGCTGGGGCTGGGAGGAGATTCACGTGGCGGGGAGGTTTCCATGCCCATGGTGGACGACTCATTGAGGCTGTTCATGTAGCTCTGCATCTCGTCCAGAAGCCGCTGCTTCTCTCGTTTGGGAATGCGGCCGAAACGCACAGCTGGGGGGCAGAAAGAGAAACAACTGGTTTAAAAACAACATTTGCTTTCAATGAAGGTCAGTGGGATCCAAAACAATATTAAACCCCACTGTCTGTCAGTATATGGACAAATAACTCTAAAAAATGATCTTCTTTTATATCTCACAGAAGAAAGTAAGTCAGAGTAAGTAATTAATGACAGAACTTTAATTTGTGGGTGAAATATCTCTTGGCTTTCATAATAAGTTTTAGACTAAGACATGTAATCTGAAAAAAAACGAGTCATAGCCAATTTTAAAAATGTTTTGAAGCTACTGCATTTTCTGTGTGAATCACTGATAAAACAGATCCTGCCTGATCAGTAATCAAAATGTCCATGACCCATTTCTTTTATAATAAAGCACATGGCGGCATCAGAAATAGCGTAGTGTAATAAAATAACTAAAAAATGGTCTGAAAATTGCTTTGGAAGTGAAATAGGCAAAAATAGCACAGTTGCTGTGTAGGAGACAACTTGCTGTCTAGTATCTTTGGTCGTTGTGGTGTAAAATATTGATGATCATTAAATGCGTCCGTGTTGTTTTTGATGCTTTGCATCTTTTTACAAGCCCCTCACTCTTTTCTCCATCACCACCCCCTCCTCTAAGTAAATCTGTCAGCTGTTGACTCTAAAAATAGCACCAATGCTACCATATGTTGCCTCCCCCCACTCTTCATCTCTTTCTCCGTCACTACCTCCCCTTCCTCTCTTCATCCCTATGCTACTCTCACTCCTCTCTAAAGCTGTAAGTAGGGCAGTGGGTCAGGCAGAACATGATGACAATGCCACGGTAATTGGGAGAGAAACTAATGACTGTGGTACGGAAAGCAAAGGAAAAAGGAGAAGAGAAGAGAAGAGAAGAGAAGAGAAGAGAAGAGAAGAGAAGAGAAGAGAAGAGAAGAGAAGAGAAGAGAAACAAATGTAATTTGGCAGACTGAGGTGATATCATACGTAAGGTTTTATGATACATCTTGGGTTCACAGGATGAGAGCATAAGGAAGGAAAAGGGCGGAGATGTTCCATATATCATATATGTCTCACAACACCTGCATCTGAGAAAATGAGATAAGCAGATGGAAGGATACATTTTTGTTGCTTTGATGTAACTAACATTAATTATGATTGCATGCGTCACCCTGCAGGATGAATATTTTGCATCGCAAAGTACACAACTGACTTGCCACCAGGGTTGTGTGCCATTCAGAACTGAACTAAAAATGTTTTTTAAATTGCAATTAAATTCCTGGATTTCAGCTCAGTTTGTATTGATAAGCAAACAGGATTCAAAATTGGACTTTCAATTTGCCGAAAGGTCAAAAAAACAACAACTATTTTTGTACTGAATAGTAATTAGGATCCAAAATTGAACTTGGGGAAGAAGAAAAAAAATGAAAAAAGCTTAAAAAGTAGTTGTACTACATAGTAAACAGGATCCAAACTTAAAAAAATAATAATAAAAATTAAACGTTTAAAAAGCAGTTTTGTGCTGAATAGTAAACCAGGCCCAAAATTGGACTTACTTAGAATTTGTCAAAATGTAAAAAATAAATAAATAAATACATAAAATAAAAAATTAACGTTTAAAAAACAGTTTTGTACCGAATAGTAAACAGGATTGAAAATTATACTTAGAATTTGTCAAAGTATCAAATAAAAATTTTAAAAAGGAGTTTTGTAATGTTTGGAATGAATGAATGAATGAATGAATGAATAAATTAATTAATAAATAAAATATTTTAAAAGCAGTGTTGTACTGAATAGTAAACAAGATCCAAAATTGGACTTGGATTTTGTCAAAATATCAAATAAATAAATTAATGAATAAAATAAAAATAAAAATACATAAATACAATAAATAAAAAAATAAAAAGCAGTTTTCTACTGAATATTAAGCAGGACTTTTTTTAAATAAAAAAAAATAAATAAATAAATAAAATAAAGTTTAAAAAGCAATTTTGTATTGAATAGTAAAAAGGATCCAAAATTGGACTAAGAATTTGTCAAAATATCACAAAAAAGGCAAAAAGTTTAAAAAAGCAGTTTGTTGATTTATACAGTAGGTACTTTTTTTTTTCAATTGCGATTCAGTAAATTTATTCCAGTTTATATTCCAATTCAATTTCCGAAATTCAGCTCAGTCTTAATTAGTATAGCATGCAGGATGCAGAATTGCACTTTGACTTTGAATGTAAGGCAGTAAAATTAAAATAAAGCAAAATTTTAAAAAGTTAATAATTTTAACAAGAGGAGCAGAGTTGACGTTGAATGTTGGTTTAACAAATGTTTATTCATTAAATTTGTTTAAGTTTAAAGTAACACTTAATTTCCTAGGATGCATTGCCAATGCAATTCCATAAATTCCTCTTTAATTAAAATCCCAATTCATCTTCTGGTGGGGTGTGGCCAATTCAAATTCCAATGCATCCGTACTGAATTTCACCTGAAACCTGATGAACCAGAACTAAAATTCTCAGTAAGAATCTGACATCAAGACTATGTTGCTTTAACCTGTGCAAACAACATGACACACATAGCTCCAGAGCACTGCACTGATTACTAGTCTGCCAAATGGCAAGTTCATAGCGGAAGTGAAACCATGCCGCCCCGCGGTGTTAAACCAAACATCTGTTTGTATCGCACGACCGAAATTAAACTGAAGACTGCAGCGAAGTGAAATGAAATCAGGGCGTCTACTTTATTGTGGTATTTGAGGCCGTTACATGAGGTTTTCCTGTTTGTGCAAGAAAACCCGTCAGAGAAACAGGTTTCTAGGTTGTGGGCCCTAACAATTTCAGGAACCAGGGTTAAATGACTGTTTACCTCCCCCACTTTGTACCCAATAGACTCATTTCTCTTGGTGCCCTCTTAGAACAACATCCAGGGCAATCTGCTACCATAGCCAACCTGACTTTCGTGCGCTGGTAACACCGTGTGAAATGCTGCTGGGAAGTCTTAAAGAGGTCACAATGTACAAGTGTCAGTTTACTTTGCTAAATTTCCTCAAAAGTTAATGTCACTGTTATTTGCCATAGGCAAACAAATGAGGCATTGTTCTACTGAAGAGTTCAGATGCCTGGCTTTTTCTGCCTCCCTTGCTTAATTTTTGCTGCAGCACAACATTAATTGCTGAGGATGTTATAAGGGCACAAGCGTGGTAATCAAGTCGCCCGCGTTCCAATTTCTCAAAATAATTCTTGTATTTGCTGCAGTTTTCCAGATGACAGATAGCTTCAGGGACTGCGTGACTCCATCCCTCATAAATCATTGTCTCTAGGAGGGATTGGGAGGCAGAGCTTGGGGAACGTGCGAGGGGGAAGGGTAAACCGACGGAGAGAAGGAGGCGAGAAAAAGAAGGGACCACAGAGGGCAGAAACGAACGCACAGCCAAACTAAAAGAAACTTGCTCTCTTGAAAGTTACCAACGGTGCAAGACTAAAAGAGGAAAGTAGGTTGAGGGGGCGGGTGTGGTGCTTGGCCTGAAGAATGATATGAAGTACGACTTTTCGCTATTTGTCATATGCCATAACCTCCTAAAAATCTTACCGTCACGGGACATGCCAACGGAGAGGCATTTTTTGAAGCGGCAGTGTTGGCAGCGGTTCCGGTTCATGCGCATTATCAGGCAGTTCTCGTTCTTCACGCACATCTTGTAGTTAATGTTCTGCTGAATGCTGCGGCGGAAAAAGCCCTGCAAAGAACGCAAGACGTGCGACATGATAAACCACAATGATATGGCAGAAAACACTGATGCTTGCATGTTTGTTTGTCTTATCAGACGATCACTCTGTCTTACCTTGCAGCCTTCGCATGCATGGACACCATAGTGGAACCCTGATGCAATATCTCCACATACTTTACAAAGAAGCACCATGCCTCCAGTCTCTGCTCAGATAAAGATAGAAACACAGAGAGAATGGGGTCAGGACGTACAAAGAACGCATGTCCTTAATATCGGGGACTCGTTATTCCTTTGTGAAAGAAGATGCTGACTTTGTGCGTTGCAGGTATACTAAAAAGGGAACCCACTTACTGGTAAACGTGCCAGTGAATCCACAAGGCCTTTTACCGGCGATGGGATGGGAGTAGCTGTGCGGGTTTGAACCTGCAGTGGAGTTGTTGTAGATTTCAGGGAACTGAAATACCAGTTTGGGAGAAGGTGGCGTTCCCACACTCCCTTGATGCTTAAGGGCCCCAATCTCAGTGAAGGTGACCTCCTCTGGGGAAGAGGGCTGAGAGTGAGAAGATGGAGATTGAGTTTGATAGCCGCTAGAGGGGCTTCCCGGGCTTGGACTGGCACTGCCATTGGTACCAGCGTAGAGTATCACGCTCCCTGTAAAAAATACAAAAACTATATCAAGACTGGGAAAAACATAAAAATGGAAGTTTTTGTTAGTTAATTTCATTTCGATTACATACATTGTGTACATTATTGAAAGTCTTTAAACCACCTCAGGTTTTAACATATTAAATCCCTAGTCAAAAGTTAAGAGTTAGGTTTAGTTAGGTCCCAGTTCAGTTGGCTCATTTGCAAATCAAATCTAATTTGCATTGGCATTAAACAATACTAACTTTAATTTACATATCTAGACTCAAAGCCTTTTTGCATATCTTAGTAAAATGTTACTTATTTAACAAACCAGCATGTTATCGTGTCATAAATATATTTCCAGTATTCATCATTTCCTATTTGGATGTTAGAATAACTTCATTGTTGCTCTACCATCAAATTCTAGGTTCACTACAAATGCGTTTCCTATCAGTTTTCAGATTTTCATGAAAGAGGCGTTCATTATGTACCACATGTTGCTTCTGTCGGTTTTAGGTTTACAACCAGGATTATGGGTTTCTACACCCTTGTTACTCAGCCTTTATTTCCCTCTGATTTTAGATAATCATTACGGTTAGGGTTAGGTTAAGGGGTAGGGATAGGGTTAGGTCTATGTTGTTGAACAGTAATGTTGATTTAGGATCAACAAAACATGACTAGCTTGGCAAAATCATGGTGACCTTTTTGATTTAATGAGTCAGTCCGGCTGAATTTGGAAGTGCATACTAGCATCCTACTTACTATTTCAGCCATATACAGTTAGTCAAAAGTTTACATACACCTTGCATAATCTGCAAAATGCTAATTATTTTACCAAAATAAGAGGGATGTTATTTAGTACTGACCTGAATAAGATATTTCTCATAAAAAATGTTTACATATAGTCCATAATTGAGTTTATAAATTGAATTTATAAAATGACCCCGTTCAGAAGTGTACATACACTTGATTTTTAATACTGTGTTGTTACCAGAATGATCCACAGTGGTTTTGTTTAGTGGTAGCTGTTTATGATTTCCTTGTTTGTCCTGAACAGTTAAACTGCCTGCTGTTCTTCAGAAAAATCTTTCAGGTCCCACAAATTCTGTGGGTTTTTAAATTTTTTTTTTATTTATTTATTTTAGCATTTTTGTGTATTTGAACCCTTTCCAGCAATGACTGTATGATTATGAGCCGGGGGTGAAAACTTTTGAACAGAATGAAGATATGTACATTTTTCTTATTTTGCCTAAATGTTTTTTTTTTTCCATTTAGTACTGCCCTTCAGAAGTTACAGAAGAACGCTAGGTGAAGTATGCTAATATGCTGTTCCGAATTCAGCCAGTGGGTTTTTGACTTGAGAAATGCTTCAGTAAGAATCGACTCCATCGATTGATCAAAAATATCCGGTTCAAAAAACTGCGACAATACCTGTTTGTTTACTATCTGCCCGGTTATTATGTGCGTGATATTTTAATCGCTTGCATCACCTTTCAGAGGGAGGTGATGCAATCTAACCGACTGGGATTGAGTGAGGTTTATTCAGTCAGAACAATCTGTCGAGCTAAAAATAATAACAGTGCACAGCAACATATTGCGACGATCCCCATTTTGGTCAAATAACTCAAGGTGTTTTGTACGGTTTGGTTTAATAGTCGCACGTTACTTAAATGAAGCCATCGGCTTGTTTTATTTCCATTCCCCCGCAGGTTTCTCTTTCTCTCCCTCTGGGTTTCTGCATCCTATCGCATCCTCTCCGGTCATGCGCTCAGGATGAGCTGAGACACGGTCTCACGTGTTTGCAAGCTCTCCCGCCTCTCCTCTCCAATAATAGCCCTGGCATAGTGCCCCAGCCAAACTGCACAACACCTGACCGCCGCCTCACATGGATTCCTGACACCGTTCCTACCCAAACCAAATCCGCAGTCTCGTGTAAACAGCTACAACAATCGCAAGTCGCGAGCATCAAAAGCATACACGGGGGCGCGCGCCGGAGGTTGCCGTTGAAGGCTTTGCGATGATGCTAAGGTTACCACACAGATGCATTTCCTGCGAGAGAGGGGCAACGAGGAGTCACGTTTTGGTAGAATGTGCACCGTGGCTTTCAGTTTGACTTTTTAAACAACCCGAGGACACAGTCGGTCAGATCTGGGCCAAGAGAATGCGGTTTTAAACCAGTGTCCAGAACGTTTCAGGAATCACATGCACCACGGTGCTTTAACAATGTAATGCAGAACTGACTTTCAACTAATTTATTAATAACGTTTTTAATAAACAAAATGGTTCTTGCTTGTGCAAATAATAGCCTTTCACACATACAGTCTTTATTTATAAAAGATCATGTGTGAACAGGACCTTTTCAAACATTCTGGTAAATTCGTTCTGGCAATTTACTGGTATGAGAAGTTTTAACATTACCAGTAAACAATCAGTAATGTGCTCTGTATAAACACAGAATGAATATTACCAGTATGAGCACGTAGAATGCGCTAACGAATAAAAGCAACTTTGGTCCACAATCATAGTGTTCTTATGGAGATGATGTGATTTACTGTGAGATGTTTACAAAACACTGCTTTTTATTTAATTTTTCTGTGTAAATATGCGTTAGATGAACATCTTTGACTATTGTGCCTTATCTTGCAGCTTTTTCAACGTGTCGCGCACAAGACCCAGCCTTGTTTTCCATTCTTCAGGGCTGCTGATCTGCAGTTGGCTACATTTGCAGGTCTCGAGTTTAGACAGACAGTGAAACTAAAGCGCTTCTATTCATGCGGGTGAACTAAGACAATGGCGCAGCTTTTAATTATCGTTTCATATGACTGACTTTTGAGAATTTATCGGCGTTTTGATGATGATGTGTGAATGGTCTCTTACCGGTAAAAAGCCAGAATGCTGTTGCCTGTGTGAACAGCACATTTGTGTATTTGCCAGTAAAGTCAAACTGGTAATTTTACGACAGTGTACCGGGTTTGCTAATGCTAATGATGTTGAAGTTGGCTTTGCAGTTTTCACACTATATAAGCTAGTAGAAATTTGTAGGTGGTTGCATACTGTGAAGAGTCTTAGATGTTTGAGTACACTTTTCAGTCCACATCTAGGGGGGTTTTCCTGCCAATTTTTGTCATCTTCTAGTAACAAACTCCATATTCGGTCACTTAAAAAAATAACTCGCCTGTCCTCAAGATTCTGCATGATTTGACCTAGTGACAGCCTAGTGGCACCTAGTGACAACTCCACTAAAAGGTACTAATGTGTACTATTTAGGTACTAAAATGTACATATTTATGTAGTAATTTGTATCTTTAATGTGTATCTTTTCAAAGGGTACCATTCCAGTAACAGCTTCTGTACCTTTTTTCCCAGAGCATAGTACAAGTTATATGGCAAACTGTGTACTTGGGTTAAAGATTCTGAATAACCTCTAACCCTAAATGCCCTAGCAAACACTACTAACAAATATATTGAGAGAGCTTGGGATAGTTGACCTAAAAATACAAATTTTGTGAACATTTAGTCAACCTCATGTCATTGCAAGTACACATGAGTATCTTCCATCTGTTGAACACAAAAGGAGTTATCTATCACAATGTCTAAGCTGCTTTTTCCTGTATAATGAAAGTCGATAAGAACCATGGCTGTTCCTGGTTTTCATTCACTTTCATTTCATTCCTAATTGTTAAATATCTCAGCAAGTAGATAATGATCATAAATGTTGTTTTTAGGTGAACTATGCCTTTAATACTGTACAGCACTTATAAACGGTGATAGCAGGCTAAATATTTCCTTACTGTCTTTTAATCTGTGTTTTCTGTGCACACACAAATTGGAACCCTTCTGTGGTAAACAAGTTCAAACTACCAGCAAATATCTGCCTTACTCCTTTGTGTGTGTTTTCACATGCTGCACGCGGTATTTATTTAGCTCAAGTGTTTTTGTGATCCCTCCAGTGGCACGTGCAGCAGGACTTATTGTTGACATACTGCAGCGCAGGATTTTACAGCCTTGTGATAGTGAGCCCTACCTGAGTGTGTTACTCAGCCCTGCCCAGCTTACAAACCCCACCCACACACACAGAAATACTCACACCTGGACACACATGTGAGGCCACAGGGGTTAAAGAGACAGATGACATTATGGATAACAGGACATGCCCGTTATTACACCAAAGCGTAGTGGCTGGGGCGCAGCTGTTTTTAGCACCAGTTTCACATGATTGCAAACCAGTCTAAGGCTTTAATTAGATATTAGTCTAAAATAGATAGGTGTGATATTATTTTGTCTTTGTCCTGCCCTTTATGAAAATAACCAGTTCTGAGGAACAATACAGCAAGAACAATACAGTTTTTACAAGCTGAATAAGAAGCCGTGCACATGTCATTGCAAGCCGTTATAAATTAGGGTCAGTGGAAACACCAGCATTAATTGAAGAATCAGCAGCTCTCTTTGTGAGCTTAGGCAAGCCATGCAAACGCTAATCTGCTAGTGAGCAAAGGCAGGCATAGAAACGTGAGGACTTTGTGGGGACAATTATTCCCTCCTCCCTGGTCTCAAACACTGGCATGGTCTCCCTTCCTCCCTCCCTTGAGGAAAATTGCTGAAATACTCTACCTTGCATGACCGCTATGTCTTGTACATTTGCCTTGATACACGCCATCTTAACATTTCTGCATTTGTTCGGGTTGGGGATGTGATAAAGTTGTGCATGTTGCAATTATGTATGTAAAATTATTACTTGCACTTTTTAAAACTTGTTTTATGACAAGCATGGCTATTAAAGGAGAAGTGCTCACTTGTCTATTCATATTATCGATTAAATGGGTTAATACAGACAGAACTGCCATTCTTAAAGTGGGTCAAAATTACACAAATATGTACCATTTAAGGCCAACAGAGGGAAAGTTCATCCAAAAATGAAAATTACCCCATGATTTATTCACCCTCAAGCCATCGTAGGTGTATGTGACTTTCTTCTTTCAGACGAGTACAATCAGAGTTGTATTAAAAAATGTCCTGGCTCTTCCAAGCTATATAATGGCAGCGAATGGGTGTTGAAATTTTGAAGCAAAATAAAGTGCATCCATCCATCACAAAAAGTACTCCGTGTGGCTACGGGGGTTATTAAAAGCCGTCTGAAGTAAGGTTACACTATGCCTGCGTGCTATGTCATCCGCTGGAACACCACTCTTTTATGAATGCACGTACGACAGTTAGCGCAAGCTAGAGATTACGGTTTATAAAGTTTTAAATATGGATTTTTTACACAAATGCATTGATTTGCTTCAGAAGGTCTATTAACCCCCGGAGCAGTGAGGAGCACTTTTTTTGATGGATGGATGCCCTTTATTGGACTTCAAATTCTCAACACCCATTTACTGCCATTATAAAGCTTAGAAGAGCCAGGACATTTTTAATATAACTCCGGTATTCATCAGAAAGAAGAAAATAATATACACCAGGATGGCTTGAGCATGAGTAAATCATGGGGTAATTTTCAATTTTGGGTGAACTATCACTTTAAGTAAAGTTGTTGACTCTTTCTAGAGGGTTTTTAATTTGCTCACTGGTCACATGGCACTATTAAAGGTGCTTTGAAACAAAATGTATTTTGTAAAGTCTAATATGTTTATCTTAAATTCAAATATTGGGTATGGAAAAAGGTTTTGTTACTTGATACAAAATAAATATTGTCTACAATACAATGCTTAGCAGTAGTATTGATACATGCTCATATACTCCTAATTTAATATATTTTAGAAATATACCAAAAATCATATTTTAAGGTCACAGGCATAAAAATTGTTTATAAAATCATAAACCGCCTTTAAAATCTTTGAGAGCAGACCTCAAAAGTAATTTTGGATAGGGCATTTCGTACAATGCCTAATGTTCTCATGCTGTCATGAAGCCTGTTTATGCGAACCGCTCCAAAGAAAAAGTTGCATGAGGCGGGAAAACGTGATGAGGCGCTACACTGACTGCATGAAATCGCTGACCCACTGACCAACCTCCCCCTTTCTAACGTACAATCTGCAACAAAACATAGAATCACTGAAAGAAGCAGTGAGGGCGGGGGCGTGGAAATCACGCGTCGCACGCGGCTGAGAGAGCGCATGCACGTGAGGGCGATTGTAGGAGCAAGGAATGCTTTCTGTGGGAATATACGCGCGCGCTGCGCTCCCACGAGCGAAGCTGAGGCATCTCTCCTCTCTAATAATCGAAAAGTGCTATGAAATAGAACAAGCTGCTATATAGAATGGAAGGGGGTGGGTGGATGGTCCGTTACCCTAGATAAATCGCTTCGGGAACTTCTCATTCACCTTGTATGAACTGAGTTTAAAACCGTATTTAAACCGTTGGAACGTGTTACAGAGTTCCATAAACGTCACAGCGTTCGTTTTTCATGAAGAATAAAAATAAAGTTAACCATATCCAACGTTTTTTCCTTAAGAGCGAGAATGTGTCCCGCTTCCGGTGTCATTTGCCTTAAGATATTTTCAGCAGTACAGTACAGCTCGTTTTGCTGCTTGATATTGCAAACTGATGTTTCTTATCATATTATTTTAATATTTTATATTACTTATGAACACACTGGTTTGTAGAGCAAACTGTTTTACCATTCTTCTTCTTCTCGTTATTTCCATATGAACCGGAAGTTTCGCACAAACGTCTGGCTTCCGTGTTGAATAATAAGGTGGATAATGAAAATAATTAAAATAATTCAAGGTCCTGTTGTTGCACAATAGCCAACAAAGGTTCAACAAAGGTTTCATAAGGGGTTTTCTAAAGCATCTGAAGTCAGTAGGTTAGTAAACCAAATCATAATTGCCAGAGTTTTGCATAAGGGATAAAAAAAGAAAAAACTAGAGTACATGCTGTAGTGCCTTTAAAGATGGAAGATGATTCTGTTTTCATCTGATCTAAACCTTAAAATGACTTCTGTAACCTAATGTAGTGGGGTTAATGACTATTGACTATCAACAGTGTTATTTATATTTATATATATATATATATATATATAATTTTTTCTGTGTTTTTTTTGGTATTGATTTATAAATATCTAACAGCACATTGGTTATTGGACATAACATGAAAACAATTACTGGTATCATTCAAAATTGCCAAGTCCATGTGGGCTGGATCTAAACTCACATGTTTGAGTTGTAGTGTTTACTTGTTAAACATAACAGAAAATCTACTTCCTTATTTCCTGTTGTCTACCTCTTAAAGGTCATGTGTTCACATGTCATTGTTTTCCTGTCTTTAATTACTTTACGCAGCATGTTATTGTGCCTTGTATTTGTTTTACATGCTTTCAAGGCTTTCTGTCAAACACAGTTGAGAGGGTGCGCCAGGCACGAGACAATGTTTCCATCACCTGTTCCGGAACGTGACTGCAGCTTTTGTAAATGAATCAGCCGTCAATTAACATTGAAGTGGACTTGGTTGACTGAGCCAGCATGTAATTGGCCCTTGGCTAACCTTGATAATGAACCACTACCCAAATCAGCTTAACCGGTTAACCTCCTTGGATTGAAGGCTAGTGCATACTTGAGTAACTTGAGTTGAATTATTACAAACTTCATGAAATAAACTAATGCAGCATTAGTGCATTAGCACCCATGTTCCTCACCAACTTTCCTTAAGTGATGTGTCTTGACTCTCTTGTTTTTCCTTTTTTTTTTTTTTTTTTATGAAGTTTGCTTTGAATATCTCACGTGATTAATGGCCATACTCTAGTTTACATTAGTAAAGTGTGCTATGTCAGAGCCAAGTTTGACAGCGCACTTATCTCAAGTTTGGATCATCCACATACACGTGAGTTTGTTTTCATGGCTATAGCAGGAAGTTGTTAGCACGCGCGTGTGGTTTCTAGGCAGATTCCGTGAAAGCAATCACACAGCGTTTATGACAGCAGTTACTCTAAGTATGGTAATGTTTATCGCCATTTATGTGATTCACACCATGGACTAGACTGATACTATATTTAGATGCACTTTGTAGTCTTTATGCCACACTGATGATGACTCTGCCTAGCGCAATCATCAAAGCATGCCAATGCCTTCATGACACCTGCTTAGATCATTACAGCAAACCAGTGTGTATCATGGAATTCACGTCTTTGTTATGAGTATAGTTCATATGCAAACAGTAAGGACGTGGCTGGAGTATATTTTAGTTATTAAAGTTTTAGAACCATATGCGTTGTACATCTAATCAGATAACAAAACACGGCATGTAAATTTCCCTATGATCTCAGCATTTGTATTAAATGCACAGTGAAGTTAAGAAACAGGACAGTATAACCAGTACCACTGCCACCCGTAAAAATAATAATAGTAATCATAATAAAATGAAATCTGCTCAAAACTCCAAAGCTTTCAGAATGAGCATCCTTAATTAAATATCCTTAATTAAATTAAACACTATTTAATCAGAAAACACAACTTTATATATACCATTAATGCACTGAATAATGAGTTCAGCATTGCATGCAATGCCAGGTTGATTACAATAAACATGATTATTTAGATTTAAATTTTGGGGTATTAAGCACAAACATCATCAATACCAACGTTATTTTTATGAATAATAATAATATTAACAATAGACTATACAGCAATAAAATATTTTTGAAAATAATAATTGTACATACATACATACATACATACATCAATGAATTAATATTAATAATAAATGTATTCCTTACCAGGACTGTTGTCCATCCTTGATATGTTTTTCAAGATCTTCTGTCTTCAGAATGACTATCTTCAAGAAAGTCTGCGAGTGTGTCAGTATGTTAAAGTCTGATGAAAACTGGTATAAAAGTCACGAAGTGCCTGTGCATCCAGTGAGCAGCACAGAAAAAGGCAAGCAGTATCTCTCGCACAGAGCATTTGGCAGCGGAGCCAAAGAGTCGGTAAAAAAACCAAGTCGGTCACAGGTGTGCAGATACACCTTCCGCGCACGTCTACCTGTGCTGTGCTCTTGCTCTAGAATGAAGGAGGCACTAGGTATGCTGGGTGATGATGTCTCGCGTCTGCCCGTGCAATGCCATTAGTATCTCTGTGGGACTGTCAAACTCTACTTTCACTGCTAGCCACGCACACACACCCTTCCACACCCACATCAATCACGTTTTTAGGTGACACGCAAATGTGACTGGATTTAGGGGAGCCGTCAAGCTCTGTTGTTCTCTTTGGCGGGGATTTATCTCACTCTAACGTGCCCCATGATCTCCTAGCTTTCCCTTTCCTCTTGATCCTAGCGTGCATTTTCATTGGCGGGTGTGTGAGCGCCGAGTTGAGCTGGATGCGCTTATTCGAGCGTGATACGCTGGTAAAGCCACGCTGCATGTGCCCTCTGCATGTGCCGCGGAAGGCTTGTCCTACTGACACACATTTTATGCAAAACACAGCGTGAGACTGGGCTACATGAGAGGCTTGCACATGGACTGCAGGCGGGGCTCTGCGTGACTACTGCGGCGCGCTTCTTTTAAAATCTCTTCCAACATGTGAATGATGCATACAGTCATGGCATAAACAAGTGAGGGAAAAAATATTTTGCTCTATGTAAGATACAGTAATATAATGTTTAATCTTTACACGAAAAAATAAAATTGACATAAATATCAAATCATTGTTTTGGACAGCTCATTCAATAAATAATTTGAATAAATCACAACATGTATAGTTTATTAAACAACTGTGACAACTTGCCCCAATACGATCTGACTTTTTTCTTTTAATCAAACAAGTTTCGTTGTGTTCGCTTGTTTGTCGAACAGCTATAGCAAAATAGATTTGATTGATTTTAGTCATTTTAGTTCGGAGAACAGATTTCAAAGAATGTATTCCTATTTAAAGAGGATCCTAAACCCAACATACAAAACTTCCGCTAGAGAGAGGGAGGAAAAACGACAACAACACACACGTTTGTGTAATTAGACTTTTGACTCAGAAGTTCACAGTTCGCTAACTCATATATTCTTGAGGCAACTTCCCTGTGTGACAACTAGCCCTGGTCTTCTCCCTCTGTATATGTGTAGCCTTTGTTTTTTGTTTTTGAGTGATATTTTTTTTTTCCGTTTTCGCTTTAATGCCAGCATGTGTTTGTGCTGCTGTGATTAGAAACAGATTTTCTTGGATAATAATGTGTAAACAATATCCCATTTAAACCGAAAAAATGGTAAAACAGCGGCCTCTTGTGGTCAATAAACACACATCGCTGTTTTTCTGCATTTGAATCAAAATAATTTTATTGACGCTATTGCAGGGGCGGGGCCAGAAATGTTTAAGAGGGTGGGGCTTCATAAAAGTGGATGGGCAAATTGTAGTGTGTAAAAAAACAGCAAATAACAAAACAACCCATAAGGAACTCTGACAAAAAAAACACAATAAAATACTCTTCTTATTTTCTGTAAAGCATAAAGGGAGCATAAACATTGTATGAAATACTTTGAATGTTTTGAATATTTTGAATTTGAAACGCTGACAAAACTGTATGTAGTTGCCTTTACATCATCATCACAAAGCATTTTAACAAATGTATGGTATTCACCTATCCAGTGTTCATTATAGGGAAATAATGAGAAGAATAACAACATGCAGTAATTGGTAAAACTATTTGCACTACAAACCAGTTTGCTCATAATTAAGATAATACATTAAAATAATATGGTAAGACAAACCAATTTGCAATATCAAGCAGCAAAACAAGTTTTGTACAGCTAAATATAGTTGGATGCAGACGAGACCGGAAGCCACACCCATAACATTTATAAATGGCCACACCCTCTCTTAAAGGAAGGAAAGGGGACAACTAAAAATGGCCATTAAAACGTTCACTTTTAAATTTTTAAGCTAAATATTGAAAGTTATAATACAATAATATATATTTTTTCTTTTATTATTGTTTAATAAATTACATCTCTATGGAAAACTGATATTGTGGCAGTTTAAAAAATGGAAATATTAATATAAAATATACTAATAATTGTTTTACTTATAATAATATTATTTTATTTGGCATAAAATATATAAAATTTGGCAAAATATAATCATATATTTTTTTTAATAGTTTTGCATTGCCATAAACTTGATATTTAGTTAAAAGGGTGATCAGAAGTTACAGCAAAAAAAAAAAAAAAAAAATGCAGTGTTCTCATTCATAGTGTTTTAGACCATTAAAGATAAAACAATAACGACTAATATTAAAGCTTATGAAAGTGTTGTTTATAGCGCTTTCTTACACGCTGTGACTGAACTTGAGGAATAGTGGTGGCTTTATTGTTGTACTTCCAATGTTGACCACTAGATGTGGCTTTAATGCAAGAAGTGGCTCTTAAACCCTTTAACCTAACGTCCTAATTTAGCATTAGGCCACACCAATAGATCAGACTTTCCTTTGTATTTTTCTTCGGTCTATTTTTCTTCAAAGTATGCCTGTAAATGTGAAAGTGAAAGCAGTGTAACAGGGAACAAAGGAGCTTAAAATATGTTTCTATGCTATAATATACCAGCCATGCAACTGATCATAAACTTTCAAGGCCTTTATTTGGACATCGAGAAGAAGCTCTGTCAAAGTCAGCCATTAACATTCTAGCATTTCTTTTTTTTCTAAATCCATAAAAAAGCTTGATTACAGCTTGTGCGCTTGACACGTTGATTGAAATGATACATTTCGCACAAGATAGAAATAATCCGAAGAGAATGTGGCGCCTTACGTAAACCCTGTTTCTGTGGTGTTTTGACAGTTGCCAGGGTTAATTGGCTGTGTTAAATTTGGAGCTCTGTTCCACAGCTATGAACCCATGACTGTGGGCAACTCGCGCACCGAGGAACATGTTATGGCAGGGCATGCCGATAATTACAGAGGGAGAGCGGCAGTGTTTGGGAACCGAACAGGGGCTGCTGCCAACACGCACACAGTAGAAACACCTTGTGCCTCGGGCTAGGCAGACAGCCATCAGTGTCTGTCATCTTTCTGTTGCTCGCTCCTGCCCACCAACATTTACCTGCTTAAACTCTTTTGCTCTTTATTGAAAGATCGCTGTATGTGAAGTCATGCCAGATTCTCTGAGGCTGATGAGCAATTTAACAAGTTTATACCAAGCTCCCTGTTAGGCAAAGGCCAGTAGTATGGTGAATGAAAAGGATATATAGTGGAAAGTTTAGATGTGACTTTTAAAATGCTTTCAGGCCTCCTGTCATGATTTATGACTTAAAAGTACAACCTTTGTTTTTGTTTTTTAGCTATTTTGCCATCCAAACAAAAAGAAGAAGATTTGGTTTGATTTACAATAGTCTTTTATTGTATGGCACATTGAATGGTTGCTTTTGAAAATATGCCGTTCGCCTACTAAGTTTATTAAAATGCATTTTACGAGAAAAATACTATTTAAGTCTTTCTGCCTCAAAATATAATTTTTAACAGAATAATTCGCCCAAAAAATAAAATTTGCTCAGGTCATCCAAGATTTTGATGGGGTTTTTTTTAGATGTTGAGAAATTTAACATTACATCACTTGCTCACTAATGGATCCCCTGCATTGAATGGGTGTCATCAGAATGAGAGTCCTAAAAGCTGATAAAACATTACAATAATCCACAATTAATCCACATCACTCTAGACCATCAATTAATGTCTTTTGAAGTGAAAAGTTGCATGTTTCTAAGAAACAAATCCATTGTTAAGACATTTTTAACTTTTTAAGAAACGGTTGTTTCTGGCTAAAATATCCAGTCCTCTATCTATTTTGCTTTCTCCAGAGAAAAAGCAGCCTCGTCTGAAACAGGAGAGAAATATGCACAGGTCCAGCACTGTTTACAAGCAAAAACAGTTCTAAAAAAATGTCAATGGATCTGATGTGAGAGGACAACAGAGGATGGACTTTTTCACTGGAGGAAGCAGTGGTTTATTATGGAAGCCCGTTACTGCCACTGAATTAAAAAAAAGGCAATTGCAACTTTTTATCTCACAATTTTCACTTTTTTTCTTGCAGTTGCAAGTATACATCTCGCAATTCTTTTCCTTTTTTTCCTCAGAATTATGAGATACAACTCGCAATTGCAAAAGTTATAAAGTCAGAATTGCAAAATATAAACTAACAATTCTGACTTTTTTCTCAAAATTGCATGATGTAAACTCACAGCTTTGAGAAATAAAGTCAGAATTGCGAAACTCGAAATTGTGACTTTTTATCTTAGAATTGCTTGTTTATATGATTCATTTGTGACTTTTTTGTTAGAATTGTGTTTATATCGTACTTGTGACTTTTTTCTCAGAATTATGAGATATAACTTGCAATTGCAAGTTATAAAGTCAGAATTGCGAGATATAAACTCACAATTCTGACTTTTTTCTCAGAATTGCAATTTTATATCTCATAATTGTGACTTCTCTTAAAATTGCTTGTTTATATAACACAACTGTGACTTTTTTGTTAGAACTGCATGTTTATATCTAGCAATTGTGACTTTTTTCTCAGAATTACGTGTTTAAATCTCGCAATTGTGGCTTTTTTTCTCAGAATTATGTGTTTAAATCTCACAATTGCGACTTTTTTTCTCAGAATTGCATGTTTATAACTCACAAATCTGACTTTGTAATGCAGTTGTGAGTTATGGTAGAATTGTGAGAGATAAAATTGCAATTCTTAGAACATATCAGTCTTTTTTCCCCTTCAAAATTGTGACTTTATATCTCACAATTTATATTATAACACGCAATTACGAGTATAACTTATAATTCCGAGAAAAAAAGTCAGAATTGTGTGTTGGGCTTCCATAGATTATGGACTCTTGGATGGTTTAAAGTTAAAACGTCTTAATGATGCAAACATGCAGCTTTTCTCCTCACAAGATGTTAATTGATCGACTGGAGTGGTGTGGATTACTTGAGGATTATTGTGATGTTTTTATCATCTGTTTGGACTCATTCTGACGGCACCCATTCACTGCAGAGGATCCATTGGTGAGAACGTGAAATTTCTCCAAATCTGAAGAAACAAACTCATCTACATCTTGGTTGGCCTGAGGGTAAGTAGATGTTTAGCAAAGGTTATTTTTTTTGGCACACTATTGCTTTAATTCAGTTATTTAATTGGCATTCCTTTGTAGGCTAATTATTTGTCAAATCTACTAGCAATTTCTGAGTGAACATTGTTTCAAAGTCATTTTTTTCCACTGCGCACTGGCAGTTTTATTTGCTAAGGAGAAGGCATTGAGAAGGGGACCTTTCGTCTCGAGCACAAAGATTTGCCGCAATTACAGAATTGCTTCCATATGTGGATCAGGCAGCTTCTCCCGCTGCCCCCTCCAGCCCCTCTCTCCTTCCTCTCTTTCTCGGCGTTCTCTCTCCCTGTCTTTTAGCAACTTCCTTTCCCGACTTCTTCTATCTGTTTTTTAGCCGTACGATATTTTTCCGCTCTTGCTTTCTTTCCCCCAGCATCACAAACGGTTTTGAAAAGGCCACCTTTTAAACAAAGCCCGTCTTAATCAGAACATCCTGGTACTTTTGGCAGTGGGCTTCACTTGTGCTGATTCAATTAGAGCGCGAGAGCCAGGGACAGAATGCGCCGGGATCCGAAAACGAAAGAGGGAGAAAGGGAGAGAGGGAGAGAGAGAGAGTTGGAGGGGGGGCATGAAGGGAAAGAAGCGAATGAAAAGAAGAAAGAAAAAATGTGGTTTCACCAAAAGAATTCGGACTGGAGGGAGGCAGCCTGGTGAGTGCAATAGGGAAAGGTGGAAAATGAGAAGCAAAGGAGAGGGAGAGAGTGAAATGTTTTTTGACAGAGGTCGGTTCAGAGAGGGTTCATGGTGACATCATGGCTGATTGTGAGGAAAGTATAGACAGGAGGGCCATTCACCTTTCATTGGACACATATGTTGGAGGGTAGGCCGCGCGCTCATTTGCATGCGCTTATTGGCACTCTGTTAGGTTTTTCCGACAACTCTGTTTGGACCTCCGAAGCGCGCTCGCGCACACAAACATACAAAAATAAGTACAAGCATGCGCACGTATGCAGCCGCAGATTGAATATGACATGTGGCTTATACATTTACATGAGCTTTAATGCAAAATATACAGCACAGCCTGTCCCTTATAGCTTTTCCCAAAAGCTCGCTGTGTTGTTTTTCCCCGTGTATGTTATTTCTTCATGTCAGTTGGAGTCTAAATGTGTACATTTTGCCAGGCGGAATGAATGAGGCCTTTTATTGGCCGACCCGTGCGTTTGACTTTGAAACTGAAAACGGATGCCTTCCGTCTGCGTGCGTTCCGTTCGTGTATTTACGTGTGCGTGCTTTGAGTAAATCTACGTTGTGCTTGTGTGCGCGCTCGCGCGCATGCACATGCCCGCCTCGCGCTCTCTCCGCATGTCTCATTGCAGCACAAAACTTCACATGACATCAATCTGCATGCAAGGAAATAGTGATCTCATTACAGGCATCTTGTTCCTGATTAAAACCTGCCGTGGCCACCAGCCTCTCTCTTTCTGTGTCTTTCTCTCTCTCTCCTCCCCTCCCTTTTTCGTTTTCTTCCCCTTCTCTTTTCCATCCAGGCCTTGGCACAAATAAATACACGTCTTAGTGGAAATGTTATTCGTTTATTTATTTGCACTCCTGACAATTAACACAGGGGAAAAGGAGGTCATGGATGAAAAAGAATGAAGGAGGAAGGATAAAATAATGATGATGTCAGAGGCCTTTAAGATGAGTTATGATGTCATAGCAGAGAGTGACAAATGCTACCATTAGGGGTGAAAGAGGGGGAGAGGTGGAGCAAATGACAGAGAGCCTGTGTTCAAAAACACTGTGAAAAATGGTTTTTTGAAACTGAAAATAAACCAGTGTTGGATAACATTCACAAAAACACTATTTCGGTCTTTCTACTTCAAAAGCACACGTGTTAGGCCTACGTGCTGTTTCTTTTGTAATTAAGTGTGAAATTAACTAGCAATTAGCAATTTCTGAGTAAAAATTGTTTCTATACCAAATTGTTTTCACAGTGAGTGTGCACTAATTTTGCTAATTTTATTGATAAATGCATCCGCTTTGTGTTTTTTGACCTATGACATATTAAAAACAACTACAGCAATTTAGTCATTTAAGTCACCTTTATTTACAGTTTAGGTCAAAAGTTTACATACACCTTGGAGAAGGTGTAAATAAGAGGGATCATACAAAATGCATGTTGTTGTTTATTTAGTACTGACATATACATCCACAAGAGAAAAATATATTTTAATTTATAAAAATGACCCTGTTCAAAAGTTTACATAAACTTGATTCTTAATACTGTGTTGTTACCTGGATGATCCACAGCTGTGTTTTTTTTTGTTTGGTGATAGTTGTTTATGAGTCCCTTGTTTGTCCTGAACAGTTAAACTGTCTGCTGTTCTTCAGAAAAATCCCACAAATTCTTTGGTTTTGCAGCATTTTTGTGTATTGACCCCTTTCCAGCAAGGACGGTATGATTTCGAGATCCATCTTTTCACACTGAGGACAACTGAGGGACTCATATGCAACTATTAGAGAAGGTTCAAACACTTAGTGATGCTTCAAAAGGAAACATGATGCATTAAGAGCTGGGGGGTGAAAACTTTTTAAATTTGAAGAGCAGTGTAAATTTAACTCATTTTGTCTTCTGGGAAACATGTAAGTAACTTCTGTAGATCCTAAAAGGCAGTACTAAATGAAAACAAATATGATATTTAGGCAAAATAAGAAAAGTCTACACATCTTCAATCTGTTCAAAAGTTTTCACCCCCTGGCTCTAATGCATCGCTTTATACAATACAGATTGTGTCAAAGCAGCTTTACAGTGTTAAACAGGAAAACAGTGTGTCAATAATGCAGGAGGACAATAGTAAACAGTCAATTTTTCAGTTAAATCTCAGTTCACTTCTCTTCAAATAGTGTCTGTGCAATCAAGTTGAGAAAATTGCCAGAAATTAAGTGTCCCCAGTTAAGCAAGCCAGGAACCATGAGCCATAAGAAACAACTTTAACAGCCACGTTTTTAATCTTTGAATCTTATGGCTCCTCAACACTATGACTGTGACATAGTGTGCCATCCGATATAGTTCCTCTAATGTGTTATGACAACTACTACTCATTCAGTGAACTGCTTATTCATGCATATTCAAAGGAAGAGTCATTATGATATTAGTATCTGAATACAAGTTCTGTATTTAGACATTTACTGTAAGAAAAAAAAAAAAGTTTACAGACGTTTCTTTTAACCCTAAAATACAACACAATGCAATGATAATTCAAAATGCAGGTAAACACCTGTGAAAAATAAATACGCTATTGTTATGGACACGTACTACACATTTGACATGCACAAAAGGTTCCAAAATTGCAGTGATGCCATAAAAGAACCATTTAGTGTTCTCCAAAGAAGCTTTCAGTGAGCAATTCTTAAGAGAACCATTCTACACTCTTAAAAATAAAGGTTCTTTGACATCAATAGTTCTGTGAAGAACCTTGAACATCCATGGAACCTTTCAAATGCAGAAAAGATTCTTTAGATTTTTAAAATGTTCTTCAAAATGTTTTTTTAGGAACTGCAAAAACACCCTGTTGAAACCTTTATTTTTAAGACAGCAAAGAACTATAAAGAAACGTTTGTGCTGTGGAAAGTTTCCATGGAGGTTAAAAGTTCTTCATGGAACCATCAATGCCAATGAAGACTACTAAGTACTGGGTTTTAATATTTTGTTAGCCAACCAACACAAAGCTTTCACAAAGACAAAATGTTCTTAGCAAGCAAATAGTGCCGACTGCAGTTACCCGGATGAGCCTGCGTTATTAGTTTTTACCAGTTGTTATCAGGAATTAACATACCTCGGAATGTGGTGAATCAAGTATTCTGCTGGGTAATAAGCAAACGTATTCAGATGCTAGAATTCTGTATAACAGCGAATAAGACAAAATAGCGAGAGTAAAGCAGGTGAAAGTGAATCGCAGTGTGGAAGACTGAAAGACAAAGACAGAAATGCAGACAGACAGAGAGGTACACAGGTAGTGTGGGAGAACGAGGGGAGCGAGAAAGGAAGAGAGAGAGAGAGATAGCAGTCTGATCTATCTTCATTATCCTCCACTCTGCAGTCTCCCAACACAGAGATCATAAATCTCAACCTCCAGCACACTTCGCTGACAATGAAACACAAACACTGCTAACCTCTGACCTCTCTCCTGCTACTGACACACAGACACATACTCACTCTGACGCACATGGAGAATGACAGCCCGTACTGTAATATTGTTTGAAACTTGGAGAACTGGATGCTCCAATGAAAATGTGAGTAAATATTTTAAAATAATTTGATAGTGAGACTCATAAAGCATTGATTCTGTCACATTATTGTTTTTTAATAAATTAGATTCTTAGTGATAACATTATAAATGAACGGTTAACAGCTTTTGACAGTTAATATGTTTTCATAGAGAGATATGCAGATACAGCTGTGTAGTATAGGGTGGTGTGGCAAAGCAAACCACTTCCTGTTGACTTGTGTACTGAGACCCAATGCCAGCCCTGCTGAAGTGTCCTACTGCTACACCTTTTAACAGATTTTTAGCAAATAAAAATATGAAGGCTTAAAATGTTTTTTGAAATGAAGTTCATGTTTGGTCCAGTATTGAATAGAACTTAAGCACACAGAAATGTTGTTTCATGTGCAAGCACTAGCCTTTCAAAACATCAAAATACGATCACTTGTGAACATAGTGTGTTTCTGTGTAGCTAATAACTTAATTTAAAATAAAAGCAAGTTTTCCATTTGATTTATTTGCACAAATTAGCATCAGACCCAAAGGCTGAACCTGACATGCCACCTCCCTGAGCTTGAGATGGCACCGTCTAAGAGGAGCCAGTTAAGGTGTGTCTTCTCAGTGAGGTTTTTGGGGGTTTCTTTTAACCAAAGCCAGTACAGAATGGCAGCTTTAGGAAGAACCCAGGCAAACGCCCAGAACCACAAACAAGCCAGTGCAGAACTGTTCCATGCAAACACAAACTGCACACTGTGCTGATATAAAACACATAGAGCGGCATATAGACGGGCACACCCTCGGCATCATGAAGTTTGGAACTTCCCATATTTACAGTCTCCCATCATCAAAAAGATGCCATTTTCTTGTGGACTTTTGTAGTGAATAAATCATTGCTATTGATGACAAACTGAAATGATTCATCGGCGGATGTTATTTGTTTGTTCTGTGCTTTTCAAATTGTTAATCCAGCATGATTTTTGCACTATTTTTCCCAATCGGAATAACATGCACCACTGAATCATTCACTATGGAACATGTATCAGCTATGCAAGATCACTTCTGATTTAAATTTGACTTGAAAAGAAACTGTATCCAGCACTTTAGCTAGGAGTTCCTCGTTGGCATCATGTGCTACTCAGTGTATGTCACTTTGTGAATACACAGTTCAAGGAGTGAGAAAAAGAAGGAGAACGAAAGAAAGCGAGGCAGAGAATTAAAAACAGAAATTTAAGCTTGCCTCTGTTTCTTCCCTCTAGGCATTTTGTGGCTTGTGAAAAATGTGCTGTATATTTGAAGGGTGGAGTCACGTGACCCAGACAGGGTTCATGAATCAGAGCGCATAATTATTTCTAAGAGAGACGAAAAGAAGAGAAAGAGGGAGGGAAAGAGAGTGAGAGAGGCAGAGGAAAGGAAGAAGAGAGAGAAAGAAACGACCGTGTAGTGTGAAAGGGACTCTGATGAACGGAGGGCGCTCGTTTCTCTTGTCTTCTCCTCGCGGATTTAAGTCACAGTGGGTGAGTTGAACTTTCACGATGTTTGTATTGGTTTACTCTCTCACGTCTGGCACTTATGATAGATATAGCGAAGGAGAATTAAAACTAAACTTGTGTAGATACAATAGAGGAGCGAGAGAGCGATGAAAGAATCGCATTGATCGCAACTTTTCGTTCGTTCGCTCGTTCGTGTTTTCTGGATCCGCGATGCGTTTCAAGAAATGACTGGCTGCGTTTACGCATACCTTTACCTGGTGAGTTGTCCCTTGACAAATGTAAAACATTTGTTTGACAGGTATTGTTTTCCTTTTAGCCTTAAGTGTTACTGTCGCAGCCCTGTGGCTTACAAGTTTTAAGTATGTGTGTTTAAATCTGAGATTAGTTTGTGCAAGGCGAAGTGTTGTGTACAGTTTGTAGGTGTTTTCCCAAGCATCTCAACCTAAAATGTGGTAGCGGCTAAATTACCGGTTTTTAGAAAAGTTAAATAAATGATGCAATGTCATAAACATGGATACACTGAAATACGTCAAGTTCAGTTCTTTAAAGGGACAGAGGAGAAGGTTTTAAGAATGCGTTGGAATGAGAATGAATGGTGTCTATAGATATACGGATGCAAAATCACTTTATTGTGGAAGCAATACAACTCGTGCACTATGTTCCAAATCTTTTCGAACCGTATATTGCAAAAGAAAGAAACAAAATGTACATTATCCACTCATAAATTTGACATCTGCTCTGCATGAGAGAAGTAGTCGTGTGTAAACAGCTTAGATCTTTTTAATAAATTGGTTGATCCAGTTCACAAAACTGATCTGAATGATTTGTTCCGGTTCTTGGGTTGACGCAATAGTCCAGACACACGAACGTTGTCAGGTAATTTGGGTTTGTTTGGCACGCAAATCCATCTTATGGCTTTTAAAGACTTATGAGGTACAGGCTGTGAGTGTACTTTCTTTGAACAAGTATTGCATTTGTTCTGTTGTGAGAAGTAATGCATAAAAACGCACCTATTTATGGCTACTTTTTCTCTTGTGTTACATGGCCAAACTTCAGTACTGTGAAGTCTATTGCTTTGACTGTAGCACCTGTTCTTTGTGCTTTCTGACTCAGTGCCTGTGATCTGAAAGAAATTGCTTTCTTTTGCTTTTCAACATGTTGTGTGTGAGATTTTCATGAGCTGAAAAGTTTTTTGAAAGTTTATGCCAGCAGTGTTTAATAGTGTCAGAGCCAGGGGTGATTTATGATGTCTTCTTTTAACATGTGACAGAATGTTCACATCCAAGCACACATCTGGGGCAGAGGAGCAGTCTGAGCGCGTTACAACATTAAAAACAACTTGACTTACTCAGCACATGCACAAACAAATGTATGCACGGCTCATTTTTTTTAAAATGAGAAAGGAATGGGCCAGCCCTTTTCTGTCTTCAGCTGTTTATGTCTCACAGATCAGCAACATGAGTTTACATGAACTCAGACAAAAGAAGCAGAGACAAGGAAAAACAAACTATTGTCAAACCAGATATTCACGTTCCACCAAAACCAAAACTCCCACTCTGACTCCGGCGGGACTGTGGAGTCTGATCTCAGCGGTACAGTAACTGTAATGGAATACGGGAGTGTCTTAATGTGTTTGTGTGTTTGGATAAACTGCTGTCATTATATTCTTGAGTGTATTTTCCTTTTTGAGTGACAGCGAAATGCGTCTTTTCTTCACTGTATTTCAACCAACCCTAACCACAGTATTAGATTTACAATGTTACTTCCTGAATATTTCATAGTTTATTCTTAGTAATGTTTTTATGATAGGTAAACTGTAAAAAGTGATTTTCCGAAGTTGTAAACAAAGATTATTGCAGTACGTTTACAAGGGTTACTTTAAAAGTTCACTGTTATTTTAGTGTGTTATACTTATGCAAGCCTGTTGCCGCCACAGAATTAAAAATAAAGGCAGTTGTGACTTTTTATCATACAATTTGAAAAATTATCTTGCAATTCTGAAATTATGTCTTACAGCTCAAACTGTTTTCTTGCAGAATTCAGAGGAAAAAAAGTCTAAATTGTGGAATGTAAACTCAGGATTTACATAAAAAAAACCTCAGAATTTTAATATATAAGCTCAGAATTCTTTCTTTCTTGCAATTCTGAGTTTAAATTTTTCAGTGAGTTTATATCTTGTAATTTTGATATTTTTTTTTTCTTCAGAATGCTGAGTTTACTTCTCACAATTCTGGGTTTATACCTTGCAATTCTGACTTTTTTCTCAGAATTCTGAGTTTATTTCTCACAATTCTGAGTTTACGTCTTGCAATTCTGGGTTTATATCTTGTAATTCTGACTTTTCTCTTCAGAATTCTGAGTTTACTTCTTGCAATTCTTAGTTTACGTCTTGCAATTCTGAGTTTACATCTTGTAATTCTGACTTTTTTCTCCAAATTCTGAGTTTACTTCTCACAATTCTGGGTTTATTTCTTGTAATTCTGGATTTATATCTTGTAATTCTGACTTTTCTCTTCAGAATTCTGCGTTTACTTCTCACAATTCTGAGTTTACATCTTGCAATTTTGGGTTTAAATCTTGTAATTCTGACTTTTTTCTTTAGAATTCTGACTTTACTTCTCACAATTCTGAGTTTACATTTTGCAATTCTGAGATTATATCTTGTAATTCCGACTTATTCTCAGAATTCTGAGTTTACTTCTCACAGTTCTGGGTTTATATCTCGGAATTCTGACTTTTTTATTCAGAATTCTGAGTTTACTTCTCGCAGTTCTGGGTTCATGTCTCATAATTCTGACTTTTTTCTCAGAATTTTGAGTTTACATCCCTGATTTCAATTTTTATGTGTCAGCCAAAATAGACTAAATAAAAAGTAAATTGTGACACTTTATCTTGCATACTATATCAGACTTTTATTTTTCTCACAGTTGCTAGTTTATATCTCACAAGATATAATTGTGAGAATTATGTGTTTATAGCTTGCAATTTTGACCTTTTTTCTCACAATCACAAGTTTATATCTCTCAGTTCTGAGAAAAAAAGTCACAATTACCTTTTTGTTTATTTTTTATCCTGTGGTGTAAAACAAGCTTCCATTGTTGCTTGCCATTTCTTTGTAATTATTGGTGAAATTAAGTAGCAGTTTCTGAGTGGATTTTTTTTTTTCCATGTAAAACTCCCCTTGTTTTTGCATGCATGTTAAGTAGGTTTGACTCATTGCTTGGTCTATGTGTGTTACTGTACGAACATATGAGATGTTTGCATGAAGATATGCATGGTGTTAGACCACCCCTCTGTCTGTCTGTCTACATGGCAATTTTACTTCAGTCTTCAGCTCATCTGGCTGCTTTCTGGCTTGGAATCATAAATCCAGGAGTTTATCCATGACTCTCTGAGGAATTTTTGGGGGCAATAGAATGTAAGTGGCAGGGAGGGGCTGAACAGGTGGTTTATGGGGGATCAGAGAAGGTGGGGGACTTTGTTCTGTACTCTGTAATTATGAAGGAAACCATCAGATCACTGCTTCCCCTGTATATTTTTGCAGGTGTGCAGGGATGTATTCCTCTGACTACGTGTGTATATTAGACTTTACACATCAGGCTGTGTGTCTGTGCGAGGGAGAGAGTGTCCGACATCTGCTTATAAAAGTTCCTGTGTGTGTCAGGGCTTTTATTAATGTGTCTCTGTTAGTGTGTGTGTTTATACTCCCGAGCGCGAACGCTCCCCGTGCCAGTGCTACTGTAATGAGCGCCATCTATTACCTTCTATTGCTCTGATTAAATAAACTGTGTTCATCTGAAATGGCTAGTTTAGCTCGCCGGCCATGTCATTTGTTTTTATAAATCTGATTTCTTGTCTGATTACGCTATGTAATAAACCACAACTACAATCTAGCAACGATCATGTTAATGCTCTGATCCTTAACCAATTATTTAACCTCATTTCCCACTGAGGAATACAGCAAGCCACAGATGAATACTGCAGCAAATAAGCTCACTGCTTGTGTTCGTTTTCTCTCCATTCAGACGTTTTATGGGTCTATAAATGTGTTTTTTTTTTTTGTTGTTTATCCGTTCTTGCAGTGTGCCTGCGCTCACCTTGTCCACATCACATTGCGGAAGAGAACTGTCAGAACTGTCTTTCGTCCACTCCATTTAACCCATCACTCTTTCCGTTGCTCTCTCTCCATCTTCCATGTGTCATAACCCCCTCCAAACATCGGAAGTTTGGTTATTTATTTATTTATTTATTTATTTGTAAAAGAAATCAAAGAATCAAAGAAGGTGCAACTTACACCTGTGTAAATAATATAGTAAAAAGTAAGTTACTGTTAATAATTAAAAAAAAAAAAAACACTTATTTAACATTAACATTAAAATATGTATTATCTAAATATATAAAATAAAATCTAAAAACATTTTTAAATTAAATCTTGTTTTTATTTATAAAATTTATATATATATATATATATATATATATATATATGTAATATAAATATAAATATATATTATATAATTTCTATCATATGGTTATATGACGACTTTTTATATAATATATTTTGTATAATATTTTTGGGGTAATTAATACAATAATTTGAGAGGAGTTTGGTTATTTGTTGATTTTTTTTTAAAAAAAGGGAGTTGAATCGTTAATCAAGAATCCAAGAACAAGTGTGACTTACACCTGTGTAAATAATGTAGTAAAAAGTAAGTGACACTTAATAATTAAAAAAATTATTTCCAAAAACATTTATTTAATATTCATTTAAAAAAAAAATTACAATTAAAAATGTATATTAAATTAACAATAATTAAAAAATGTAAAATAAAAAAATATTTACACATTTATATATTTTTTTATAATTGTATCTGTCTGTCATCTCTGTCTAATATTATATAAACAGAATAAAATGTAAAACATTATTTAATTTAATTTTTAATTAAAACAAATTAACAATAATTTTAAAAAACATATATATATATATACACACATTTATGTATTTTTATAATTTTATCTGTCTGTGTGTCTATCTGTCTAATATTATATAAACAGAATAAAATGTGAAACATTATTTTAATGTAATTTTTACTTTTATTTTAACTTTATAATTTAATTAAATTTTGTATCTATGTATCTGTCTGTCTGTCTGTCTGTCTGTTGGTTTGTCTGTCTGTTTGTCTGTCTGTCTGTCTGTCTGTCTTTTGTTTTTGTTTTTGTGATTTATTGTGAATGACGGGTACTTGATCCTTACAGCTGGGGCTGTGAGGGTATATAATACACTCCTTTAAATTATTACTCGAGGGGCAAGTTATACCCAAGTGCTGTGATAGATATTATGGCATTGTCAGTGTTGTACAGTGATTGGGTGTGAAGAATGTTTGTTGGGTGCCAGGAAAGGGTTCAGTGTCAGACTGTTTTTAATTGATGGGATATGTGACTCCGAAGCAGAAGATCATCTATCACTCTTAATGTTGTGCTACCATTTGCCCTGTCAGAAGGCAGAGGAATTCGAACGTGTCAGTTTTATCTCTCACAATAAAAAGGTTTATGAAGGGCTTTCTCGGAAACGACTGCCTGATGACAATGATACGCTTTGTTTAATTTTGCAGCGGACCAATTCGGCGAGGCTATATTTTACTATTGTTTATTAATGTCGCTTGACAGCACTGTAACCACTGTCCCCTGCTGTGATGCTGGGATAGGGGATGCAGGGGGGAAAAAAAATAAAACAACAAATTAATCATGAAAAAGTTATCTTTCTGCATTAATCTGTGTTTGTATGTGTTAATGACATCTGGCCTTTGAACCTTCAGCGCTCAGTTCTGACCCCCTCCTTATGACCATGTGACCTCCAAAACGCCTGGAGGTTCCTCAGCTGCAGACTCTCCACACAATGCGTCTTGTCTCCAAACATCTTTCTTCAATTGATTCCACACAGATTTCATTCAAGGTTACAGCACAGAGTTCTGTGTCTTATTGCAGTGTCTCCTGTGCATAACAAGTAGACATCCAGTTTTATCCATCAACATTTGCTGTAAACATCCCTCGGACACATATGCTTATGTTTTATGCAGGATGTGACAATTATTTTTTGGCAGAAAATATGAAAACTACAAGCAGATCTCTTCTTTTTATGGTCAGATGTGGTTATTGTTTTTCTGGTTTATTTTTTGGCATGTTTGAACTGTAGTATGCCTAGGAGATGTGAGGCGTTTTGTGAAGCATTTCAAAATTTAGCTGTGCATTCCATTTAGGAATGTTGGAATCAGTAAACAGACTCTTTTAAAAATAAAAATTCTTTTTGTGGCAATGATGATTCCATGAAGAACCTTTGACTTCGGTGGAACCTAAGGTTTGGATTGCATTAAGAAAATAATGGATCCCAAAAAAGGCATTGCTGCAAAAACCTCCAGTTTGTGTTTTCTGGTTTATTTTTTTTCCATTTTTAAACTATTGTAGTGTAGGGCCCTATGATTTCTGCGACTCGGAAAATCTGGACTTAATCGCGGAATCCAGTCATAAAAAATGGAATTTACTGTAAAACGCGGAATATCACGGAATTTGCTGAATTCTGTATTAATAAATCAAAAGTGAGCGAGTACACTTAAATCAAAACACAATATGGACTAGTGTCTGTGAATATTAATCTGCAAAAAACCTATTTAAATATGAATTCTGCACGTTCTGCATGTCCCTGTGTGAATGAATGTCGCAGACACGCAGTTTCATTTATTACACACATACTGAAGCATGTGTGACGCTCGCAGTGTTTTCAGCCTCTGCCGCCTCAATAAATGAGTACATGAACACATAAACATAATCTCCAGAACTGCTCTTATGGTTTGTTCATTTAATTATTAGCGTAAGTAGATTACATACACAGTCAATGCAAAGACACGAATAGATGCGAACTCGCAATCGTGACTTGTTGTAATTCGCAAAAACATCCCGTGAGCAATGTAGAGCGAGTGACGCAAGGCACATATTCGCTTGACGATTGGTGTGAACACACCATTAGAGTCAGTTCATGAGGATTTTACCATTACTTTGAGACTTTTAAAACTATCTTTATATCATATACAAACAGAAACTTAAAGGTCTTCACAGCAACCTGTCAAAATAAAAATTGGGTTTAATTTGAAGAAACAGTGACACAAATATATTACATAATGTAATGATAGTAGTACTACTACTAATATATTTTTTTTAAACATTATTTTTTAAAGGAAAATTTACCAGAATTTATTTAGCATAAAATTGTAAATACACAACACAGTATTTCTGGAAAAAAAAAATAGAATAATAAATTATTATTTTTTTAAAATTAAAATCAATTCATTAGAGATGCTTTTGATTATGAAAATGTAATGAAACCATAAAAAGCTATCCAGAAAATTAATGGAAAACAGAATTTGGTCAAAATTTCCCTGGACCACAAAACCAGTCAAAAGGGTCAATTTTATGAAATTGAGATTTATACATCATATAAATAAATTAGCTTTCCATTGATGTATAGTTTGTTAGGATAGGACAATATTTGGGTGAGATACAGCTATTTGAAAATCTGGAATCTGAGGTTTAAAAAAAAATTCAAATATTGAGAAAATCGCCTTTAAAGTTGTCCAAATGTAGTTCTTAGCAATGCATATTACTAATCAAAAATTACGTTTTGAAATATTTATGGTAGGAAGTTTACAAAATATCTTCATGATCTTTACTTAATATCCTAATGATTTTTGGCATAAAAGAAAAATGTATAATTTTGACCCATACAATGCACTTTTGGCTTGCTACAAATATACCCATCCTACTTGAGACTAATTTTGTGGTCCAGGGTCACATTAGACATGCTTTTTGATTAATAAAAGTTAATTTAACAGAGTCTAGAAGAATCCAGAAAAATAAAATGGAAAAACAGAATTTTTACATTTTAAAATATACTTTTAAAAGTACTTTTACACTGCAGTCAGTTTAGTGAATTCTCTGGGAATCGAACCTTTGACTTTGGTGTTGTTGGCACTATGCGCTATCACACTCTTAAAAATAAAGCTATTGACTTTGCTGGTTCTATTCAGAACCTTCAACATCCATTGAACCTTAAGATGCCACAAAAGGTTCTTTAGACTATTAAAATGTTCTTTTAAGAACTGTCCAATGAAAGTTTCTTTGAGGAACCAATAAAGGTTCTTTTATGGAATTTCTGTGAAATCCCTCCTTTTGGAAACTTTATTTTGAACTACTTTTCCTTCTTGTTTTCTTCTTGCTTTTTAGGAATGGAACCGTTTATATATACTCTTTAAGTGAGCTTGATACCTCTCGTAGAAGTTTCCAGAGCCCTCTTCCACAAGACGTTTGATCTGAATCCATACGCCCCGCTCTTGCGGCCTCCGCTATATGGTGCCTCTGCCTGTCTGGGGGCGTTTAAAAGCATACGGTCGGATGTGTCAATCCGTCTTAGCGCTGATCGACAGCAGGAAGGCTAATGTGGAAAGTTAAAGTAGCTTTTAAAGTAGAGCGCCGTGAGCTTAGAACGAAGGAGTGGAAATATTCCGAGTGTAGACAGGAAATGAACCCAAACCGCTGTACCATCCCAAATCCGTCACAGCTTTGGAGGAAGAATGGATTGCGGTTTTAGCCAGGCAGAGGGAGGAAAAAAAATAACTCACCATCGGCTCCGGCGGTTAATGCCTCCTGTGACGCCTTGGGTTTTTTTAAAAAATACTTTTTCATTGCGTACCAGCTAGGAGTGATTTTTGTGATGGCTCAAAAGTTACACACCAGGATCATGTGACACTGAAGACTGGAGTAATGGTGCTGAAAATTCAGCTTTGCATCACAGGAATAAATTATAATTTAAATTTGACTGAAATAGAAAATAGTTTTTTTAAAATAGTAATAATATTTCACAATATTACCGTTTTTACTGCATTTTTGATCACTTAAATGCAGCCTCGGTGAGCATAAGAAACTTCTTTTAAGTTTTGACCATTAGGTCTCAAATAGTTGTTTTCCAAGCACGAACGCGATACCTTCGGCGGCAGGGACACTTGATCCGCAAGAGGCAATTCTCTCCCGAGTTGAAATGGATACTTTTTCTTCCTCTAAACACAACCTGCTTACCCTTTTCACAGTGGCAGTACTTCTGCAATACTTCAGAGGAGAGTAGACGTCACCAGGCCGGCTCGGCCCAGCCCCGAGGAGTCATGAATCACACAGAGCTGATTCTGTCAGAGATACACAGCGCATCACCCAACCATGCCAGGAGCATTTTCTCTCTCTCTTTCTCTCTCTCTCCCCGTCTCGCTCAATCTTTCTTTCTTTCTTTCTCTGTGGCTAATAGGCCTCAGCATGCTCTGCTAATGATGTGTTTGTTCTGTGAGGAGCAATGTAGAAACGGTGGTGAAATCCGGCTTTTGGAAAGTCCCAGCCTGTTCTTATAATCCCTGCAAACGGCGGATCTGCGGTGGGTGCCCGCCATTGCCCCCCTCCCGGCCCAGAGCGGGCTCGAGGAGTTTGAATGAGCGTGTGTGTGAGGGTCAGCCAGAGAATAGCAGTAATGAGAGAACATGTGTGTATGTACTTATACATGTGTGTGTGTGTGCGCCCCGGGGGCCCGTGCCAGAGAGAGAGAGGGCGAGGGCCCTAGAATGAGCTCACTTTCTGCAAAGCCCGCCTGCCATAAAAGCAGAACATACTCTGTAAAACTCTTTGCCGATGTGACTCATGAAAATACGCAGGCGCCAAGTGTTTTATTAATTCATTATTGTGTTTGGGAAAATTCTAGGAACACACAGATCCCTTTTCAATCAGTTCCCCTCTTTTCAAATGGCTGCATGAGTTTTGGATTTTCCCCGGCTCCTTTTTTTCCTTTCTTTTCCACTATTTTTCTGCTTTCTTTTTCTCTCCCTGTAAAAGCTTTTTTGGGTGTGATTTTGATGTTTTTCTCCGCTGTCTCTCTCTCTCTCCCGCAGTACGTCTTGTTTTTTTTTCTTCAGCTATTTATTTTATTCCCAATGACCTCCTTGTTTTGTTTCTTGATGTTCTTACTACTGGTAAGAGTCAAAAGTTCAGAAGACTTAGAGTTAATGCAAGCCCTAAAATACTATAGTGAGAGCCAGAGTGAAATTGTGTTTCCAGCAGCCATTTGTATAGAACATTTTTATTTTGTGCTGTTTGTAATTTTTCATCCTGTGATCAGTAATCTAATCTATCAATGCCAATTAAAGGTAAATAAATAATTAAATAAACAAACAAACAAACAATTAAATACATACATTTAGAAAATACATAAAAACATTTAAAAATGAATACAGTAACCGCATTAAAACATAAAAGTAAATAAATATGTGTTTTCATTAATTTAAATGACAATCCTAAAGGAGAAGTCCACTTCCGGAACAACAATTTACAAATAATTTACTCACCCCCTTGTCATCCAGGATGTTTATGTCTTTCTGTCTTCAGTCGTAAAGAAATTATGGTTTTTGAGGACAACATTTCAGGATTTTTCTTCATATAATGGACTTCAATTGTGCCCCCGATTTTGAGTGATTCGTGCAGTCGAGCATGCGCAACATCCTATTAGGTTCTGTACTGGAATTAGTTCACTTGTTTCGAGTCTTCTGGTTTTTCGAGTCGTTTGTTCATCTTATGGGGCTGTCATGTGATGCTGATTTTGCTAAAATTAACGAAATGACTCGTTCATTTTGCTGTACGAGACTCAAAGGTCCGAGTCGGTAAAATGATCCGAACTTCCCATCACTACTACGAATCACGTCTAAGTTCATCGTCTGTTTACTCCAGCTAAAAAAAGTAGAGTATGGTCAAAAACTCGTCCGACACGTTGTACCTTTTTGTTTGTAAACAGCGTTGAACTTACTTGCACTTTCTTAGTCTTTGCACGTTCACTTTGTAAACACTGGGTCTGTGGTTCCACCTACGTTCGGCGTGAACTTTCGACATGATTCAATAGTACGTCGTGAACGCGCATCCCAGAACCTGTGCTACATGAGCTTTTGGGCTTAAAAGTATGCACATTTTTATTTTTCCGAAAATAATGACTTCTTCCTCTGCTGGGATCGTTTAGAGCCCTTTGAAGCTGCATTTAAACTACATTTTGGAAGTTCAAAATCGGGGGCACAATTGATGTCCATTATATGAAGAAAAATCCTGAAATGTTTTCCTCAAAAAACCATACTTTCTTTACGACTGAAGACAGAAAGACATGAACATCTTAGATGACAAGGGGGTGAGTAAATTATTTGTGAATTGTTGTTCTGGAAGTGGACTTCTCCTTTAATTTAAGATAATCTTAATTTTAGATAATTATCTGTAAATAAATATGCTGTATTTAGTCTAGTTTCCAGTTTTTTATCCTGTGATCAGTAATCTAATCTATCAATTTTATTAATGCCAATTAAATGTAAATAAATAAAAATAAATACATACATTTGAAAAATATTCTTTAATTTAAATATATCAATTTTATTATTGCCCATTTAAGGTTAGTAAGCAAGTAAATAAATAAATAAATAAAAACATACATTCAAAAAATACATTAAAACATTTTAAAAGTTAGTACAATAAATGCATAAAAAATAAGTAAATCATTTAAATGCATATTAATTAATTTAAATGGTAATTATTATCTTAAGTATAGATAATATACAATGCTTCTTATCTGTAAATAAATAAATAAATAGACAAACAAAACGTAAATACAAAAATAAATGTATTTAAATAAA
>JAHKKF010502141.1:0-16942 GCA_019740295.1 Labeo calbasu
ACAAAATCAAACTGAAATTGAAACAAATCCTAAATCAAATAAAAAAAAAATAGTGCAAATAAAACATCTTTTTTTATGTAAACAAACAAAGCTTGCTTGTGCTCTTTCTATTTAAAATTAGAGGCTACCACTGCATTTTATTCCCAGTCCCAACAAAGATGCTGCTTATGAGCAGCATGAACAGTTTTTGATTTAAATGAGATTGTACCATTTCTAAATCTGAAGCAGAAACAGTTCTTCTATGACTTCTATGGAAGGCGTTTTTGCCACTGAGTAAAAAAGGTAATTGCGACTTTTTAACTCACAATTGACTTTTTTTTCTCGCAATTGAGAGTTTACTATTACAATTCTGACTTTTTCCAGAATTGCAAGACCTAAACCCGCAATTCTGAGAAATAAAGTCTCAATTCTGAAAAGAAATTGTCATGATTCAGAAAAGATAGTTGCGTTTCTGAAAAGTAATGAAGACGCGATTCTGAGAAATAAAGTCAGATTTGCAAGAAAACATGCAATTCTGAGACAAACTTGTAATTCTGAGAAATAATCGCAATTCTGAGAAATTAAGTCTCAATTCTGAAAAATTAAGTCTCAATTCTGAAAAGAAATTGTCGCGATTTTGAAAAGATAGTCGAGTTTCTGAAATGTAATAAAGACGTGATTCTGAAAAGAATTAAAATTGCGATTCTGAGAAATAGTCAGATTTGCGAGAAAACAATTCTGAGACATACTTGTAATTCTGAGAAATAGTCACGATTCTGAGAAATATTTGCGATTCTGGGAAATAAAGTCGCGATTCTGGAAACTAAGAAAGATACAATTCTGAAAAGAAATAGTCAGAACTTGCAATTCTGAGACAGACTTGTAATTTTAAATAATGAGCAGATTATCTGATTCTTAATTTAAAAAAAAAAAAAAAAAAAAAGTAAAACAGATAGTAAGATAACATTTTATGAACATATTATATAAAATAAATTTAGTACGGATATAACGATGCACAATGTCGACTAAAAACCAATACAAGTTTATGTTAATTCTCAACAGAAATGACATTGAATAATGTTTTAGTTCATAAATACTTGCCAGTACATTTGGTACACTTGAACCATATTTCAAAGACAGCAGAATGTACTTGTAGTAAAATGTACTTAAAACCTATTTAAGTGGGTCAAAAAGGTAGCTAATTGCATTCCATATAAATTTAAACTCTGATGCATTGTAATACATGCGTAATATTCACATTACACAAAATTAAATTTGTCCTTCACTCACCCTTATGTTATTCTAAACTTCTTGACATTATGTTATAGAAGACAAAGAGACGTTTTGGAAAATCTCTTTTTCTTCTCTTTTCTATACAGTGAAAGTTTAGCATGTCCCTTAACTGAACAACTGCTCTGGTATAACGGACATTCAGATTAGCAATTTAAAGGACATTTTTCAGGTTTGTGTTGACTAGGATCAGTTTCTGTTTGCATTACTGTAAACTCTGTCTTCTTTGGCTATAAAATTGATTATCTGGGTCAAATTAATTAGCATTGCGGAATCTTTTTGGCGTCTTATGCTATGTTAGACCTTCATGGATTACTTGAGGGGGAAAAATGTGATTTTCGAAATGTTTCTTAGCTGATTTGGATGCCTTCACTAGCTTAAAATTCATGTTCTTTGTGTCTTTTGTTTCTTGGGAATATCAGGTTCTGTTTTGAGTGTCTGCGTGTTACTTCCAATGGAAACACTAGTATTCATGTGAGACATGTAGCTGAAGGAAATGAATTCTGAAAGCAGAATTCAGAGCGTATCTGAAAGACGCTACGAGTGAGGATGTGAAGGTCTCCTAAATTAGATTGTCTAACACACAAAGGCCTGCAAGACGAGGACAAAATTTTCTGTCAAATAGGTTGTGATGAATCTTAAAAAGTGCTTCACCACAAACAGGAAATCCCTTTATTTCTCCATGTCAACAAACCAAAACCATGCTGTGCCCTGTTTAGAGTGCAGCCATCTCGTGGTTTGTAATCTCTCCGCACCATTAGCAATGCACTGAGGTGGATGGGTTGGCTCAAAAAGTAGGGTTTAATTCTTAGTATATTGACTGTGGGGGGAGTTTTTGATGGGGAAAAAATGACAGGGTCTCTCTGTTCATGTTAATGACCTGTGGAGTAATCAGATCTGAGTGTGAGAGAAATGTACAGATGTTTCTGCTCTTCTGTTTAGTTCCCACACTCAACACAGAGGCCCTGCACTCCCAGTATCCTTCATATGCCTTTCTGTGCTCTATGCTTGGACCTTCCTTTGGTGGTGTCCATTTTTTTTTTTCTTTTTCTCTATTGATCATCTCCACCACTCCACTCTCTATCTGTCCTTTTTCTCTGCCTATTGTGCAGGAGCATGATGTAATCCTTAAGAATGGCGAGGAGCTGATCAAAGGGACCCATCTTACTTATGTTTTTTTTTCTAATGCAGTCCAATTCATGTCTTTTGTGGTTTGGGTCCATTTGTATATTGCTTCATCCTTTAGATGTTGTTTTTATAGCATCCTGTGTCATTATTTTTTTGAGTTCTTTGTTAGCTCGAGTGTCACGGGTTTGATTCCCACAGAATACAAGAAGTGATACTTATAAAAGCATTTGCCAAATGCATTAATAAAAATTACAGTGAGAATGAAAGCCCTGTGGAAAGCAAGCTTTACTCTTTGAGTACATGTACAAAAAAATCATTCACTAAAGTATAGGGATGTAAAGATTAATTTTGCAATCCTCAACAGTGTACTAGTTCTAATGCCGTGGTATAAGTTTAACCAGAGCATGGTAACTATTCTGTCGTTGGCTGCACAGACGAGCACAAAACACTATTTAGAGTCCCAGCCTCAGGGGACAAGAAAGCAGTGGATTTATTTACTCATTTACTGTATATTACGCTGCTGCCACACAGATCTAATATAGACTTGCGATTTCTTTCCTAGCTGTTTACTTTCACAGACATAACCGACTGTTTTTGTAACTCCTGTGTTTTTAACATAAGCGTGTGTATATTTGACAGTTTAAGTGCAATAAGACATGAAAGAGTTTGCTTTAGTACTCGCATGCGTGTGACAGCCGCTTTCTGTGTGCATGCTTCGGATGTGTGCGCTCAGAAAACCCTATGCTTATTTGCATTTAAAAGAGACATGCACAAAAACAGCGTGTTTCTGCTTTTTTTTTTTTTTTTTGAGCTGAAGCTTTAAAGACACATTTTGGGGACACCTGAGATTTATTACATATTGTAAAAAGGGGCAAAATTGGTCTCCTTTAAGACATTATAAATTAAAAAGTGTCATTGTTGCTTGGACAAAATGCTGCACATTACTTTGTGAAAGTGAAATATGTCCAAAAAAATAAATAAAAATAAACAGAAATGTAAAAACTAACCCCAAATCAAATAAATAAATATTACAAATAAAAGAAATGTCTTCCGATAAACAAACTAAGGCTTTGCCTGTGTTCTTTCCATTTAAAATTAGAGACTGTGGCTGCATTTAGTCTAAATTTGATTGGATAATTTCAAAATTTGAAGCAAAAACAGAATCTGATCTTTATTTTTGTGAATTTGTATTATTTAAAACATCTCTGCACAAAACAAGAACAGCAGATGGGCTGAATGAGACGCAAATTCACTCTCTGACAGCAGGTGGCAAAACCAAGGAAACGCTGTTACCGCTGTAAACAAAGCAAAGTTGCACTTATGAACACTACTTTAATATGCTTTATGCAGAGGCAAGTTTAAAAGAAAATACCATCTAAAAACCTTTCTAAAGCAGTCAGTTCCCCTCAGAGATGAACCCCAATTGTATCGCAATTTGTTTACCATCTCAGCCAATTTGAATCACGTATTTGTATTGTTTTTTTAGCCGACGTTGTGCATCCTTATATCCGTACTAAATTTATTTTATATAATATGTTCATAAAATGTTATCTTACTACTATCTATTTTACTTTTTTTTTTTTTTATTTTTTTTTTTTTTTTTAAATTAAGAATCAGATAATCTGCTCATTATTTAAAGGTGACCAATTATGCCCCTTTTTACAAGATGTGATACAAGTCTGAGGTGTTCCCAGAATGTATGTGACATTTCAGTTCAAAATACCCCACAGATCATTTATTATATCATTTTGAAAATGCCTGTTTTGAGTGAAAGCAGAAACGCACTGTTTTTGTGCATGTCTCTTTAAATGCAAATGATCTGCTGCCGCCCCCTTTTGCCAGAATAGACCTCTGCCTTTACAGCTCATATTTCAGATACTCTGCCAAAAAATATCTGTTTGGTTTTTATTATGTCTATTATGTTGAAATCATGCGTTTTAAACCATATTAGTTTAAACGTCTGATAAAGGGTTTTCTGAGCATACACATCTGAAGCATGCAAACAGAAAGTGGCTGTCACACGTGAGTCACATGTGAGTACTAAACTAAGTTCTCTTTCATGTCTTACTGCGCTTAAACTGTCAAATACACACGTTTATGTTAAAAACTCACAGGAGTTACAAAAACAGTCAACAATGTCTGTGAAATAGAAACAGCTGGGAAAATTTTTTTTTTTTAAATTGCATGTTTATATTAGATCTGTGTGGCAGTGGCGTAATATACAGTAAAAAAAAATTAATAAAACCACTGAAATCTTGTCTCCTGAGGCTGGGACACTAAATAGTGTTTTGGGCTCGTCTGTGCAGGCAACGACAGAACAGTTAGCATGCTTTGCTTGAACTTTTGCCATGGCGCTAGAACTGGTAGACCATTGTCTCTTGTGAAAACAAAATGACGTTGCTGTGGGTGGAAACTTACAGATTAAGGTGCGGTAATACTATAAAAAGATCCCCTTTCTATGTCACAGTGGGAGCAAAATCTTAAAAGTGAAAAAGCTTACCAAAGCAGTTTTTTTTGCATTTTCTGGGTTGGTAGATGCACCGGGGACACGATTATAGCACTTAAACATGGAAAAAGTCAGGTTTTCATGATATGTCACCTTTAAAAAGAACCATTTTTACATAGTTTTTTTCTGGTAAAGAAGATTTTTACAGGCAAAAGTGTTTGTTACGTAAACCATTTATGACCATTATTTGATAAAAAACACTGTCTGAGCTGTTAACATGACCTTTCATGTTGTCTGGTTATTAAGAATAATTGGTGTAAGATGTTACATGTTTCCCGGCTTTTGAACCTTTCATTGTGTAGCGTTTTTGGGGCATATGAGCCCCTTCTGCAAATAACAGTATGCCTGTTCCCGTGTGACATAATAGAGATGCTGCCATGGCAACCAAGGGGACTTCAGAATGGAGCAGTTCGTCTGGGGTGCCGTTTCAAGAGCCTGGTTGTGTAAGACATTATGGGCTTGATTAGGCAGCAGCTGAAGTGGCTCTCAGAGCACTGCGTGTAAGGTGGCAGGGTGACGTGCGGCAGTGCCACACAGTCTGAGCTTTTGTTCCGGACTCAGTCGAGCTGACGGTGTGTCCTGTGCTCCCCTCGCACCATGACTGCATCTCTTCTCATTAGTCTGAATCAGATGTACCTACCCTGCCTCACGAGCAACTTTGCAGAGAGAAATGGCCTGTGTTCAGAATCATGATGTCCAGTCCAACCCTGTCGAAGTGAATACAAAAAAACAATGACTACTGTGTCCATACAACAAATGCGTCCATTAAAGTATTATAAAATGTTAAGTATTATAAAATATTATGCCCTAAGTGAAACCATCAGTCAATTTTTTTCTTGAAGTGAGCCTACTTTGCAGCTCTCTCAATAAACAAAAAAGATGCATGAAATTTGACTGATATTCAACATACTTTAGTGTGCAAATTCACCTTTTTTTCTCTTTAGTCCAAAAATGGAACTTGATAAGGGTTTAAGTTTATTCAGGCTGGAATATGATGATCAGGTTTAGGGCACTGCATTGTGAAAAAGGGTATTTACCAAAATGTTGTTGGTTTGTACACTGCACATTTTCATCAGTGTGGTTGGTCATCTTGGTAAATGCATGCTTTGTGTGGTAAATACTGCTTAAATAGTATGCAATATGCACAGAGTGTCATTCCAGACGCATTCATTAAAATAAAAAAAAAAATGATTTTACTTTTACAGAGCTGCTGTCTTTCACCAAGGCCTGCTGAATTTATTTATTCTGAGGATGTCTCTTTCTTCCGTAAAACGGATCAGATTTGACCTAGATATCCACTCTTTTGTTATGAGAGTGGAAGGCTGTGTAGTTTTGTAATGAAAAGCAGACTACAATAGCCGTCCAGAAATCATTTGAGCAACAGTCTCTGCAAGAAAAGCACGATAGGCTTTGCCAACTGCTGCTGCTGTCAAACTGAAAAAGAGAAGTGGGAGATTTCTCCTTATTCTGGAGACATTTATGATCAGATTGAGTGTGGGCCAATCGTTTTGATTTTATTTTGGCTCAGGTCTTAGTATTTAGTTCAGTGGGCTGTTTAACGAGCATTATATGACTGTAATTAATTCCCTCAGAGAATCCTCTGTTTCATGAGTTTGTCATTAGTGTTGCTGCTTGAATTTTTCACCGCGTTCACATTTAGCTTTGATTGGCTTGATTTTTCCCTTTGAAAGAAGCTAGAATGAAGTAGGTCTGCAAGATATTGTGATCCATTGGAGCTAAGTTTAATTGTCAAAAAGTGTCTTAAGTAGGGCTGCAAGTAATTGATGAAATCAGTAATGAAAATAATCAAATAAATTACATTTTGATTAGTCTCATGTTACAGAAACCTTGCCATTTTGCAAACTTGTCATAACAGCCATGAAGTAATTCAACACCTGTGTTGCGATTAACTTTGAAAACACTACCGCTAATGTCACATGCACTATTTTAATAATGCTCTCAGTATCTTTCTGGGCATTGAACATGTCAGTTGTGTTGCTGTCTATGCAGGGTCTATTAAAAATGATCCTGGCACTCCCAAGCTCTATCATGGCAGTGGGTGGGTGTTTCTCTTCATCAGTCTAAAACAAGTCCAATAAAGTGCATCCATCCATAATGAAAAGTGCCTCACACAGCTCCGGGGGGTGAATAAAGGCCTCCTATCCTCCCGAATCGATGCGTTTTTGTAAGAAAAATATCCATATTTAAAATGTAATAATCACTTTAATCTAGCTTGCACTAAAAGTTGTGCACAGAAGCCGTTCTGGGCGTGTGACGTAGGACATCAGCGTTGTGCATGCGTCTGTGAAAATCAACGTTTGTTTACAGAAGCAAAGGAAGCAAAGTTTCCTTACTTTAGCAAAGGAAAACCAGTCCTCTCTTTGTTTATATCGAAATCCTCTGACATTTTTCTTTACAAATCCTCGTTTTGTACTTCTAATTCGTGACCGTTGTTTTGTTTCGATTTCTCCACAGTGCAAGCTAGAAATAAGTGATTCTTACATTTTAAATATGGATAATTTTCTTAGAAATACGCATCGATTCGCTACAGGAGGCCTCTATTCACCTCCCGATGTTAGGCACTTTTTTTATTATGGATGGATACACTTTATTTGACTTGTTTTGGACTGATGAAGAGAGACACCCACCCATTGCCATGACAGAGCTTGGGAGAGCCAGGATAATTTGTAATATAACTCTGCATTCATCTGAAAGAAGGAAGTCGTATACACCGAGGATGCCTGGAGGATGAGTAAATAATGGGCTAATTTTCATTTTTGGGAGAACTAACCCTTTAAACTGTAACTTAAATAAAATCAGTCCCTTACTTTAAATTACTTTGACAGTTATTACGTTATATTGTAACATTTTAGATTTTAAACAATGTTAATGCGCAGTGTGTATAGTGAGCATTTATAAAGACTTACACAATGCACATTGTTTGGAAAGGGTAAGAACGAATACCTGATCAACTGAAATAATCGACTCGATCGATTATCAAAGCCTAGTCTGAAGCATATTCCCTTGAGGTAGTATGTTCCCAAAACAGATGTGAATGTTGGAATGCTACACTGTAAATTTAAAATGTTCCCTGACTGTGCATTAAGATACGGCGCTCCTGGAGTGGAAATGACTGGACTTCATAAAGACACTGCTGCCGTCACTCAGATACACTTCCTCTATGGACAGGTAAGACCATGTTTCAACCATAGTTGCTTATTAGTTGCTGGTGTGTTTTGAAGGGTTCTTTTATTTTAAAAGTTGCCGTTTGAACAGTTGTTTTTTTTCTGTTTATAGGGAAGGATACTTTCTCTGTTGGATGACAACACCATTCACCTATGGGAGATTGTGCAGAGAGAAAACCGCTCACATTTGGTGGAGGTTCACAGCTTCAACCTGCCTGGCAGGCCAGGCATTGAGAGCACTAGGTAAGGTTTTGTTCCTTATTCTGGTTGCATTTCCCCAAATTTGCTTGGTGATGCCCTTTATCATGTCCAAACCATGACCTTTACGGTGCTTCCTTCTCCTCCGTAGTGCGACACGTGTGACCGTCATGCTGTTGAAGCTGAGCTGTGATCTTCTTGCGCTTGGCACTGAAGGAGGCGGGGTGCACTTCCTGGAACTGCCCACCCTCACCTTACTAAACAAGTCGCTGTTTCAGGATGAAATCATGCAGAGGTGAGAACTGCCC
Organism: Labeo calbasu; assembly: GCA_019740295.1. Taxonomy (NCBI): domain Eukaryota; kingdom Metazoa; phylum Chordata; class Actinopteri; order Cypriniformes; family Cyprinidae; genus Labeo; species Labeo calbasu. The sequence goes on from JAHKKF010502141.1 coordinate 8,595, forward strand.
ATCCAGTGTCCATATTGGCCTTGTCCCATCATTTCCACATCATTACTACAGTATTCAGTGTCACACGATCTTCAGAAATCATTCTAATATGCAAGAAACATTGAATAGGAAGTTAAAAAAACAGAATTCATTTGAAATAGAAATATTTAGTAAAATTATAATATCTTTACTGTCATTTTTGACCAATTTAATGCATCCTCGCAGAATAAAAGTAGTTATTTTTATAACCCTAACCCTGTCTGCAACCAACCCGAAAAGGATTTTCTGAATGTCTCTCAGGGGACTGCGAGTATTTAAGCCTCTATGACTCAGGACGTCTACACAGGACTCTAATAAAAATGGCCGTGCAGACAGATTCCACAGAGCTTACCTCATAAAATAAGCATTTGGGGACTCCCACCCCATCTGAGAGGACTGTGCATGAGGTTAATGAAGCTGCAGCAAGACCTTTTGTTTATTTTCTTTCCCTCCTTTGGCCCTATGCATGCTGCTTTTGTTACACTTTGAACTGGGAACGAATCAAACTTCCTGATTCGCTCAAAGCTCTTTGTCCCTTCGTGCCCCCAGCTGTGTCTGTCTGTTACTCTGTCAGTAGGTTATATGCAGCTTGAACTTTCCTATCCCACTGCCAAGGCACCGACTTCACACCGCCACAGTTAGACATTGGAGTTCAGAAAGGCCTTGATCTGTGTGATCTGATGAGATCTTTAAGCCGCTGCTATCCGGTTGTCATCGTAAGAATATTTATAAATATTTAATACACTGTTCGTTAAGAAGAAACCTGTTTTTCCTAATGGTTGTAATTATGTCTTCTACAAGGCAGGAAATCACACTGACTATTCATCTTACTCTTTAAAGACGTTATTTAACTCTGAGATAAATTACAGCTTTCCCAGCGTGCCCTTTTGCAGATATAGCCTGGGTGTCTAAATGCGGACCTCATCTGCTTCTGAGAGACCTTGAACTGCTCATTAACTGAGTACAATTTGGGCTAATGGGCATCCTATCTGAGCCACTGGTAATAAGTGTGTGTCAGCCAGGAAACTACTGAACAAAATGCTTTTGTTCCAAGTGCCAAATCTCTTGGGCCCCAGCTGAGGAGGCGTTTAAAACGGGGCATATGAGCTTTGCACACTCATCTTTGGGAATCGGCAGGACCTGGGATGCCAGAATATACTCTGTGGCTCAGTAGGAAAAAAACATGATTGTGTTTTGTGGTGATTTGTTTTTCTTTAAGACATGAGGGCGTCTAGATTGACATGTATATGAGTTTTAATGTCTTTTAATGAATACTTCTTATTATAATTATAAATGGTGTGCTAGCAAGCATGAAACCTATCATTCTTCTGTTTATGTAAATTAAGGGTTCCCATAGTCATGGGAAAACCTGAAGCTATCAGGTTTTATTTATTTTACAACCTTTTTTAATTATTTTAATTTTTATACACACACATCTCTCTCAAGGGCATTTCCTCTGAGGAGGCAAGGGAGGCAGTGTCTCCTCAGAAAATGGATGAGAAAAATCTGTGGTACAAAAATAAAACAACTCCAGTATTACAAAAAAATAACATTATAGTTTTTCTAAAGAAACTGTCAAAACGGTGATGCCAGCAGGAGTCTGCGTCTCTCACCTCCCCTGAGCCCATTGAGCTTTAACAGACTAAAGTGTGCTGTGAGTTTGCTGGGGGTAATTGAGAATGGGGGAAAGTCATGTGGGAGAGTCATTGTGATATGATTGGATATGACTGGTTATGTTTGGCTGTGATTGGTTCATGTGGTAAATCCCGCCTCTTGTGTTTTTGCGTTTTTGTGAATCAGTGGTTTTCAGGCCATTTCAAGACTTTTGACGTAAGCAATCAGCTTGGTGAAATTTAAAGTAAATCTAATGTAAAAATCTAAAATCGAATTGTTTTATTTTACTAAGTAATTGTGACTGGGACATGAATTCACATTTAATTAAAAGGAAAAATAATTGAGGACCTTCTTTGCCTCATTTTAGAACACCATTGCATATCACTGGGGGAAAAAAACACACACACACACACACAGACACACAATATATATATGAAATATATATATTGAAATATATATATATATATATATATATATAATGAAATAATAATGATTTTTTTTTCTTTTTTACAAATTATTTATTATTTGAGATTATTTTTTTTATAGATAGTGTTACTTGTAGCCTTGTGCTGTACATTTTTCACTTTTTTTTTTTTTTTTTTTTAAATTGTAATTTTAGAATCTAAAATATAAAATTGAAAAATCTTCCAATAATTTGACAATGTTCAACATTCTGAATAAATGTCTGTGAACAGTAATGTCATTTCAGTGTTGCCCTACTAATTTATAATTTGGTTGTCATCACATACTGACTTATAAATAGCAGTATGTCTTTCAAGAACTGCAAATCTGTTTCTTCAGTTTTCTTGTAAAACCCGTCGTTTATTTTTGTGAAATTTTGTTTTCTCGTGGCTGTTCTCATCCAAAGCCAAGCCACCAAACGACTACTCCAGTCCTTCTTTTCCATGCGCCTTCCTCTTTTCCTCTTTCCCTCTTTCCCTTCATGGCTGCATCTCATCCCGACTCTGTGGGTGTACCATACACATTCCAGCTCTTGAATCCATGCCACAGCCACAGAGGAATCCCGGACTGTGGCTTTTGATTGGTCATCATTTGTCTGGCTTTCAAACTGAATTTAAGCATGTCAGCGTCTGATAATGTTGTCAGCTTCTGCTGTGTTACTTTTGCGTTGAAACCCCCGATATACTTTTTTTTTTTTTTTTTTTTTTTGAGTTGTTTATCGAACTGTGTTTTCTTTCCATTCACCCCCGTTAGACTTTGCAAACATGAATCAAGAGTAATTGTTACCAAATGTTCGATACATTGTTCTCAAAGCTTGGAGCTTGGTTTATTCGTCGCTCATTGAACTCTGAGCCCTGCACATTTTTCCATGTGAAATGCTTTTCCACACAAGCCTGCGTTTGATTCTGTTGAGGGAAAAAAAGTGCTGAGTGAAGTTTTGCAGTTAAAGGTTTTCTGTAACCTCTGATGTGTACTTCAGTAGCGCTCTGTGTTTGGGGAGTTAAGTAGTGTGTATGCAGATTTGGGTTTTTCAGCAAATAGAAGTGCCGTTGAGCGGCACTACAAAGAGAATAAATCTTCCAAATGTTCCTTTGTGCAGTTATTCACATATCTGGTTGTTCCCCTTTTCAGCGTTCCAGAGGAGTACAAGTGTGGAAAATCATTGGGGCCTGTGGAGTCCCTGCAGGAGCATCCGCAAGACTCTGATAAAATCCTCATTGGTTACAGCAGAGGTCTGGTTGTACTCTGGGACCTCAACAGTCGGCATGTAGACAACCTCTTCCTGGGAAGGCAGGTGGGTTTGTGTGTGAGTTTGTTTGATGTCTCTGGAATGGCTTTCGACACTCTATGAGGTTGTGCGGTTGAAGTGCATTAAAACATTGATGTCAATGTTTCTATTTTAATTTAAAGTCTCTGTAAATGTCAAATAATTGCACCGCTGACTTTCAAAGAAATCAGGTCAAGAGATCTTCATAAAAAACTCTTTTAATTCCATCTTTAAATCATCAGTGCTTGATGTTAAGATGTCCAGATGGTTTAGCTCAAACCTTTCATCCTCATTGGTCCTTTTTTTTGACGCTGTGTATTGTGTGGGACTGTCACTCTTGCAGCAGCTGGAGAGTTTGGTCTGGGAACGGTCCGGGAACAGCTTTGTTAGTTCCCATAGTGATGGCGGATACATGGTGTGGGCTGTCAGCAGCAGCAATCCCTGCACTCATGACCCCATCTCATCCACCATACCATATGGTGAGCCGTAACACATGCTGATTACACACCCTTTCCTTTTTCTCTTTGTTTCTCACACGCACAGATTGTTCGTTAGCATTATGTTTGTACATTGCAATTATAATGTCAAGTGGTCAAGTTACACTTTCCATCTGTCTGTCTGAGTGTACACTATAGTTCAAAAGTTTGGGGTCAGAGTTTTTGACACATTTTATTCAGCAAGGATGCATTAAAGGGATAGTTCACCCAAAAACGAAAATTACCCCATGATTTACTCTCCATCAAGCCATTCTAGGTGTATATGACTTTGTACTCTCAGACAAATACAATCTTGAGTTATATTAAAACATTTCCTGGCTCTTCTAAACTTTATAATGGCAGTGAATGGCTGTTGAGATTTTGAAGCAAAATAAAGTGCATCAATCATAAAAAAAGTACTCTACACAGCTCCAGGGGGTTAAAGGGTTACTCCACCCCAGAATGAAAATTTTGTCATTAATCACTTACCCCCCTGTTGTTCCAAACTCGTAAAAGCTTTGTTCATCTTCAAAACACAATGTTTTGGATGAAAACCGGGAGGTTTGTGACTGTCTCATTGACTGCCAGGTAAATACCACTGTCAAGACCCAAAAAAGTATGAAAGACTTCGTCAGAATAGTCCATCTGCCGTCAGTGGTTCAATCTGAATTTTATGAAATGACGAGAATACCTTTTGTACGCAAAGAAAGAAAAAATAACGATTTTATTTAACAATTTGTCTCCTCCATATCAGTGTAGCGCCATTTTGGAGAGTATCCGCTGGACGCAAACTGCGTACGCCATTCTGTGTCAGCCGCACCACACGAATATGTTTTGTACGTGTATCTACGCTTTGAACGAAAACATCGTATCCGGCGCACGCAGTTTGCGTCCAGCGGATACTCTCCAAAATGGCACTACACTGATGTGGAGGAGATGAATTGTTAAATAAAATCTTTTTTTTTTTTTTTTTTCGTTATATATTTTTTTTCTGGGTCTTGGCAGTGGTATTTACCTGGCAGTCAATGGGACAGTCACAAACCTCCCGGCTTTCNGAGGAGATGAATTGTTAAATAAAATCTTTTTTTTTTTTTTTTTTTCGTTATATATTTTTTTTCTGGGTCTTGGCAGTGGTATTTACCTGGCAGTCAATGGGACAGTCACAAACCTCCCGGCTTTCATCCAAAATATCTTAAATTGTGTCCCGAGGATGACCAACGCTTTTACGGGTTTGGAACGACATGGGGGTCGGATTAATGACAGAATTTTCATTTTGGGGTGGAGTAACCCTTTAATAAAGACCTTCTGAAATGAATTGTTTCGTTTGTGTAAGAAAAATATCCATATTTAAAACTCCATAAACTGTAATCTCTAGCTTCCGCTAACTGTCGTAGGTGTGTTCATGAGAGATTGGAGTTCCAGCGGAAGACATAGGATGTAGGAGTAGCGTAAGCTCCAGTGAGAATTGACAACACATAAGCACAGGTGAGAGCAAAACAAAACACCGGTCATGTATTAGAAGTACTAAACGAGGATTTGTAAAGAGACTTTTCAATATAAACCAAGAGGAGACTGTATTTCTCTAAACTAGACTAGCATTTTCTCACCAGAGACTAGCATATTCTCATGCTACACCTCATGAACAATTCTCATGAATGTGCGTACAACAGTAAGTGGAAGCTAGTGATTGTGGTTTATAAAGCATAAATATGGATATTTTTGTTTCACAAATACATCGCTTCGCTTTAGAAGGCCTTTATTAACCCCCTGGAGCCATGTGGAGTACTTCTAGTATGGTTGATAGATGCACTTTATTTTGCTTTAAAATCTCAACAGCCATTCACTGCCATTATAAAACTTGGAAGAGCCAGGACATTTTTTTTTAAAATAACTCTGATTTGTATTCGCCTGAAAGAAGAAAGTCATGTACACCTGAGATGGCTTGAGGGTGAGTAAATCGTTGGGTAACTTTCATTTTTGGGTCAACTATCCCTTTAAATTGAACAAAAGTGAGATAGAAATAAGAAATGTTTCTCGTGCAGAAAATCGCCATATTAGAATGATTTCTGAAAAGATCATGTGGGACTAAAGATTGGAGTTATGATGCTGAGAATTTAGTTTTGCATCACAGGAATAAATTACATTTTAAAATATAGTAAAATGGAATACGCATCTTTTACATTGTAATAATATTTCACAATGTTAGTTTTTTTTTTGCTTATTGATGAAACAAATGGAGTGTTGGTTGGTGTAAGATGTCTGTTAAAAACATTAAGAAAAATCTCACTAACCCAAAAATTTGAGGCTAATTGTTGTCTGATTAATGTAAATACGTTTTGGACAAAGCCGCGCTATAGTTACACCGTCCAGGTCTAGCACAATTTTAGACTAAGGTGTTTACATATAAAGGGGTCATTGGATGCAGAATTCACATTTACATGTTGTTTGAACATACATGTGTGTTGGCAGTGTGTGTACAACACCACCCTGTAATGATAAAAATCCACCCAGTGTTTTTTTTTTTTTTTGGTTAAATCCCTATAAATCATCACCTTTCTCAACCCTTTCTCAGATCAAGCCATTCTCAGATTCTTGGCTGTGTGACGTCACACAGACCCAGGCCAATCCCACGATTGTTGACTGACACGGCTGTTTTAGCACAGATCCGCCCTGAGTGAACTGTAAACAGTCTGCCATTGCTTCGATGCCGGAGCGGGGTAGACAAAACTCCTAAGCGATTGAAATGTTCTGTTGTTGGATGTCATAATGAAGAAAGCAGTTATTTACTCCCAACATCTGAGCCGCTGAAGATGCAGTGGATTACTTTTGTTTTTGAAGGAAATGCGCCCCATGTTCTACTTAAATGCGTCTATGTTCACGCAAATCATTCGTGATCCAGCTTCACCTACAGCAGAAGTGAGTATAGGGGTTTTTTATGAATATTTGCAAGTCGTCTTTTCTAAAAATGTGCTAGTTGGCAAGTTCCGCAGCTAAAGAGAATGGCTCGTCGCCCCACAGAAGAGAGTGGCGGGGTGAGCAGAGCTCATTAGCATTTAAAGAGACATGCACCAAACGGCTTGCTGTGAACATAGCTGTTTTTGACAATGTAAAAAGAGTGGCGTTTTTTTACACTACCTTTTGAGAATTTTTAACCATAGTATGTTGTAGACTTTTCATTAAAATCCTAAAGAATCTCATCAACTTATGGAAAATGGGCATCCGATGACCCCTTTAAATAAGACTAGCTATTGTTTTATTTTGACTGAAATCAAGTATTAAGTAGTAACATGGATGTAAAGGCACTTCATGTTTTGTGCTGGTATAGTAATTCCAGTAGCCATAAGCTCATAGACGACTCGTCATGCTGTAATGTTTGCTTAACTTGCACAATGTCAGGAAATGTTGTTCTATACCAAAGCTTTGAGTCCGTTCAACTTTTGTAATAGGCCATTAAAATCCTTCTCCAGACCTATTAAAGGGATCGTAAACCTCAAATGCACTCTTCACTATTAGCTGATGGCTTGTTGACACAAACCGCTTGGGGGATCTACAGATATTTTCCAATTTTTAACATGTACTCTGCCAAGATTTCTGTAGTTTCAGTGGTTTCTCTTAAACTCGGTTTGTCTTTCTGTTTTCCTCGTTTTCGTGTTATTCATCTCAGGCCCGTTTCCCTGCAAAGCCGTGAACAAGATCCTGTGGAGGACAACACAATCAGGGTGCGTGCCGTAATGTGTGAGAAATGAAATCCCATAATGGCATGTTTCAGTTTTCTCAGGAAGCTCTTCTGTGTTGTCTGTAGAGCTCCTCTAGTGTTGTTCAGTGGCGGGATGCCCAGAGCCAGCTATGGAGACAGACACTGCTTAACCATCCTTCAGGACAGCAACCACGTCACCCTGGATTTCACCTCACGTGTCATAGACTTCTTCACCATTCACTGCACAGACAAAGATAAGGGTGAGCAGGCAACACTTGAGTCTGGCCTAATGCTTAAAGATTTGGACTGATTTTGGGTCGAGTTTTGCTGAAAGTTCAACCCCAAACTGTTTTATACATTACATAGCTAACAGCTATTATTATTATTATTATTATTATTATTATAATAATACTAATAATACTAATACTAATAATAATAATAATAATAATAATAATAATAATAATAATAATACAATTGTTTATTATTATTATTTTTTTATTTAATAATGGATGGTGAGTGTTGTTGTGGAAAAATATTTACTACTACTGCTGCTACTTTTATTATTATTATTATTATTATTATTATTATTATTATTATTATTATTATTATTATTATTATTATTATTATTATTAAAGTTATTTAATGTAGTAGTAGTATAATATTTATTATTATTATTATTATTATTATTATTATTATTATTATTATTATTATTATTATTATTATTATTATTATTATATGATTGATTTGTATTTATTTAATAATGGATATCATTTACTGCTGCTGCTACTAATACATTTATTATTATTATCGTTGT
>JAHKKF010502142.1:0-13747 GCA_019740295.1 Labeo calbasu
CGTGTCTGCTGGCTCTGCTGAAACCACGCCCACTAGTGGGAAAGCTGCCCCCTCTCTCAACTGTCAAAAACCACTACAGCCTGATTGTAAATTATGGTAATAAGCATTCACATAACAAAGGCATAGCTAGCTAGCAAAATGTACGCTGTAATAATAACAATAACGGTAATGACTCGCGATTGAGCGGGCAAACCACTGACGCTAATACACTCTAGTTATTATAGTGTTAGGGGAGGGGCCGCTCCATTGTGTCATCAAGACATGACTTCAAGCCAGTCCAAAAAAATCCTGAACACAAAAATGGTGAAAAACGGTCTACGGGTCCTTGCACACGAAGTCTAAGATTCTCGTCCGAAATTTTTGCATGTTAAAAAATAACTCACGTTATGTCAATCACGTTTACACATTGCCTCCGAAACCTTCGTCCGTCATAAAAAATTCAGAATTTTTAGAGGTGTTTTGACAATTCTGAGCCACTGTGACATTCTGTGCGTGGCGAATATAAAAAAACGCATACAGAAATTTTGGACTACAAAGTTCATAGTCTCTGTAACGTGTTTTCAGCAATACATTTCTAACATTTATAATGTGTTTAGAAACAATTGTCTGATGCACCTTTACAAAGACGTTAGAAGTATTCTCACATCAGGCAATATTAAACCTTAGTTAGGTGATTGTTTCTATTGTCACAAAAATGTAAAACTATGGAAACTTGTTTTCACTATGGAGTATTAAAAAAGGTAACTAACTATTTCCAACTATTTTCTCGCAATTTTGACTATATATTTTACAAATCTGACTTATTTCTATAAATTCTGAAAAAGTAGAATCCAATTGCGAGATATAAACAAGTAACTGTGAATTTTTTCTCTAAGTTTTTTTCTTTTCTCTTAAAGTTGAAATTCTGAATCTTGAATCTTGAAATTCTGTTTTTTTGTTGTTGTTTATGCCACAGAATAAAAAATTAAGGAAACTGACATTTTAGAGAAAGTCCAAATTGCAAGAAAAAAATATGAAATGAGTGTTTAAAAAAAAAAAAAAAAAAAATTACTTTATTATATGTTTTTATTCCATGGTGGAAAGGGGTTTCCAAAATTATCACAACAAATGCGCACTTCAGAAACTGGGGCCAAGCACTCAGTCATATCTTGTGTCATTACATTTTAATGTATTGTCATAATTATAAAGGCACTAGTTTTTACTGGGGATACACTGAAATGAAAATTCAGGGTCGAAACCAAAAATTCTGCATGCAAATGGCTGAAAACCGAAACTGCTTTTTAATCTTTTTTTTTTTTTTTTTTTACTATTTTATTAAATAATATAAAATAATTTTGTAAGACTTTTTAATTTAACTTAATAATTTTAATGATAATGAGCTTAAAAATACAAGCCAATAAAATAACCATACACTGTAAAAAAATTTGTTGAGTCAACTTAAAATAATTTGTAATCTGGCTGCCTTAAAATTTTAAGTTCAGTCAATTTAAAAAAACGTTTATTCAATTTGAAATGTTAAATTATACTAAGTGACAACTTAGATATTTAAGATGAATCAACTTAAAATTTTAAGGCAGCTGGGTTACTTACCCATCTGTTAAGTTTAGCAAACACAAATATCTAAGTACAACTTAATATTTCAAGTTGATTAAACTTATTTTAGTTGACTGAATTTAAAACTTTAAGCCAGCAGGGTAACAAATTATTTTAAGATGACTCAACAAATTGTGTTTTTTTTTTTTTACAGTGTACTTTTACTGAAAGTAAAATTGGAAAAGAAAATATATTATAATGAAATATTAATATTTTTATTCAGTTATATGCAACAGAATCATATTTAAAATATTTATTATTGTATTTTTGTTTGTTTGTTTAATGATCCAAATAAGGTATAGTCCTACAAATCTATTATTATCAGAGCAGGTGAGCAGAGCATAGCGTCACAAGAGGGCACTTTGTTATTCTTCTAGTTATAATAGATCATGATTATAATCAATGATAATATAATCAGATTATGTCTCACTTTCAAAGAAAGTACTACTGCATTGCAAAATAAGGCAGATATTGGTGTATATATATATATATATATATATATATATATATATTATACACATTTAAAGCAATATAGCAAATTTCAACTGGCTGTTTTCTTGCATCGTTGCAAAATGAATTATCGCCCATCTGCTAAAATTCAGTTAAATAAAGATATGATAAATATTAACATCATGCTTGTCTGTTAAGCTGCTTTTAAACAATGTGTATTGTGAAAAGCACTACGCATACATTTGATCTAACTCACCTTAGGAAACAAAATATTAAAAAAAAAGAAAAAAAAAAAAAAAATTTGCTTTGAGATTTTATCTAATGAAATGAAATGCCAACATTTTAAGTGTCCAAATACACTAACATTGGTGCAGTTATTGTTAAGGGTTCATGTAATCACTTTATCATCCTATAGGCTGCAGGAACTTGCACAAGATTTCTCTACAATGGCACTTAGGTTTTTCTTTGTGTTCTGCAGCAATATGTTACTCAATGAATTCATTTAGGAATGCAAACAAGATTATCTGAGCGTAGTGCCCTATAAAACTTCCTGTTTTCTGAGCTCTGCGGGACAACAGCCTTGTGCAATGGGCTTCATGTAAACAGGATACCGTCTTTCCCTGCAAACAGCACTGTTATCCAATTATTACAGATGACTGTCATTGCTCTTCTGGACAGTTGCAGCTCTGGTTTTCTCTTGGACTCTAATCATAAAAACATCCAGGGATAATATACAGTAACCCCAAAATGCATTTGGACACTTAAAAATACCACTGCATTGAGTAATGGATGATAAACTAAGCACCCACCCTAAAAACAACTCAGAACATTGATCAAAATTCTGGCAAACACCAGTAAACCACCAAATTAAATGTGTGCTTGTGATTTTGTTCTTTAAAATATATGCAATCTGGTTTGCTTTTTGCATCTAACAAAATGAAATACTTTTGGGTGACTATGCACGAGTAAAATGGATTTCGAGAAACTAAGTTTCTGTTAGTCATTATCAGGAACTGAAGCCTGAAAAAAATAAGGCTTTGCTTTCTATGAAATGAGCAAGGTCTGTTATGGAAACAGTCACAAACAAAGTGATTGTATATTGGCTTTCTTTGTCTCTTTCTTTGTCCTAAAATCCCTCAAAAGAGGTTAGTGAGTGCATCTGGCATGCTGTTCTGGCCGCTTGCCACAACTCACACAAATCTGTTGCAGCTGAGCTGCGAATTCAGATGGAGTCGCCCAGCAAGACCAGGAGAAGCTCAGTGGAAGGTAAAGGAATAGAAGTGGATCACACCTGACACAACAGCACTTAAAAAGACACACCTTCACCTATATCATCGGGAAACACGCTCCTGATGCACTTGAAGAGCATCAATCTTCTTTGTACAGCCTGTCTCAATGCTTAAATCAAACATACTTAAATATGTGATGATGGAGATATTTGATTTACAGTCTGCTACCTTGTTTAGCTTTAGATTACAGGGGAATTATTTACTGGTGTTCGGCAAGTCAAGTTATTAGTATTACCTTTGCTCACAGTAGTTCTTAGAGATGTGAAGCTTAACCCTCAAGATGCAGTCACATTTACCGTTGCTCAGCGAAATTATGTGGGCAGAATCCAGTCATTTCAATAAACCTTATGCGTCAGAGAAACAAACCAAACAAGTGCGCAGCCATCTTTAGAATTCTGTCTTTGAACCTCCTCTATAGCATCAGTTTAAGAGCAATTAGCTGATGAAGTCGATTTATTTATTGAATAGTAAACGGAAGTCATGCTGATGTCATAACAAACATCGGTAGACGGGAAGATTTTAAAACGCCATTCACTCATAAATGTGTACGAACTTACCGTCACGCTGGAAATATACAAACGGAAGACAGAAGACATCGAGCGCAGCGCTGAAAGGAAATTCTATAGAAATACGATCGATCGAGAGTTTCACGTAAGGGCGATAAAGTTGTTGTTCCCATATGGAGGAAAAAAAATAATAATAATAAAAAAATAATAATAATATATATATTAAATATACAAAAAGCATTTGAAATATTTTGCTCTCCATATGTTTCAGTCAAAGAAAATACATTCACATCAGGGTTATTAATATTATAGTTAACTAACACTACACTTTACCCAGCGCTGGGTGACATATGGACCTGAAATATGTTTTGACCCAACGATTGGGTTAAATGTTTAACTGACTGCTGAGTCAAAACAACCCATTCGCTGAGTTTGTCCATATTCCACCCAGCATTTTTTAGAGAGTAAAAATCCATAAAGTTACTTGAAATAAATGTTAAGTGAAACAAAATGAAAAAACAAACAAACAAAAAACAAACTTACGGGTTGCCAGGTCTGCGGAACAAAACCAGTCCAATTGCTATTTTTTAAAAAAATATTCTAATCGCGTTCTTTCCCCCCACGGGTTTTCCCTCCGTTGAAATCGCGTTCCGGTGGGTGGGGGAGAGATAGCTTTCACCCATAGACTTAAAAACAACCCGCGGCAACAATGTAAAAGTAGTCCAAAAGTGGTCAAATTTCACCGCGGATTTGGCATCCCGCTTCACTTCAGTGTGAGCAGACCGCGAATTTTCGCTAAAATGTCGCTAACGTGACGGTACATTTGGTATGAAACTTCTAGAGATAGAATATTGTATATCTGATGGATTTTTTTTTTATATATTTGTAAATAACCACTTAGCAACCACCCAGAACACTCCAACAACCCCCTTACTACGTCCTAACAACCATAAATAACACCTGAGGCATTAAGGTGCCAAGTTTTGCAGAGTCAAACACCACATCTATTTATAATCTGCTATCAAGTGCTCTATTATGGCGTAATCCATTATTTAATGCCTCACTATGTTGGAACATGTCGAAGTTTTGTACACAGTTTTTTTTTTTTTTTTTTTTTTACAAAAGTCTAGTGTAAATTAGATTGACACTTTTTTAAGAAAGAAGCGAAAGGAAGGATTTTGTTTTGGCTCAGTCCCATTTACATACAAAGCATTTGCAGATACCCATATCCACACCTGATTACAAAATCCATCCAGTTTCCGAAATACACGTTTTTGTTAATAAGGTAAAACGTTTCAGATATATTTTAACGACATTTTCCGAACACAATCGAGTAACAGTCTCAAACAACACAAGTTAGACAAACGTCAGCCTATATTATAAACTTTTTTAAACAAAACACATTTATATGTGACTTACCTGTATTAAAATGTAAATCTACAGCAACGTTTGATGAATATTTATGTTTTGCTGACCTACCGCCTCATACTGATCCTAACAGAAAGCGCGCCAGCGGCCAACTGTTGCTATGGTTATCTTCTGAGCGCGAATCGCTAGCGTATATTTAGCGCCCTGACTAAAGTTTTCAGTTAGAAACGGTGTTTAAAATGCTGTTTAAATTTTCTGTATATAAGCTGTGTTCTGGCCAAAATTCACACTATATTAACAGCGCTAACGTGAAATTAACCGTAATTTAAACCCACGACTACGTCTTTTAGTGAAATAACAAAATTTTATGAATTTGATTAATATATATTTTTTGTCCTTATTATTTTTATTACGTTGTAAAAATGTTATAAAAGCAATAAGGTACTTGAAACTCTGTAACTTGGTAGGATGTAAAAAAAAAAAGCATTTACAAACAATCAGCTGCAGACACTTACGTTTCCTTTAGAATACAAAAAGCTGTTTGCCTCCCTCTACTGGCTGCAGTGTGTTATTTCAATTGAATAGCATGCTAAAGCATGCACATGGTTTAAACCAGACCACTTTGCTTTTGCAAAGACACTATGTAGGTACAACAGCCCCAATATGAATGTATTGTAATGTATTTATTGACAAGAAGTTAAGACTCAAGAATCTGAGCTTCCAGTTTAGCTACAGTGATTTTTAAAGAGAAATAAGAGTACATTGTGCAAAAACAAAAATACAGCAGCAACATTTCCTACAGCAGAGCTGACTCTAAAATTCAAGGACACAACGAACAACAATAATAACAATAATACGAAGCACTTTTAACCGTCATTCCCAACGTGCTGCTCGAGCTCACAGACGTTTAATACTGTACGAAAAAGAGTCTGGTGGTCCATCATCCTTCATTTGATTGTCAGTAGGAAATGAATCTAATTTCTAAGCTTGCAGTGTGCTTGTGTAATACACAAAACCTCTGTGAAGGGTCACAGGCATCCTAGACTGGTGAAGAAATACATTTTTTCTCTGATTTATGGCATGAACTATGATGAAAGGAACTCGATTTTCTATTGAGGATGTCTGTGTATCTGGATCACTTCAGCGTTTCCAAACAGGCTCCACCAGAGCTTGACTTTTCATTTCACTGGCAACCCTGCCGTTCGTCCTTGACACGTCGACTGTGAAAACGGTCACGTCTCTGTTTTCACTCGAGATGTGTGTACAGTCTTCACCACCTTGGCGGTGCTTTTTGTATCCTGTTCAGAGCTCTCTGAGAGAGTGTCTTTGGAGCCCTTCTTCTTCTAAAAGTAACAAAAATAGGCACACACATTACAGTGAGCAACATCAGATGTTTATTAAATAACTAAACGATGTAGAAGAGTTTGTTTCTTCATAAGATTTGGAGAAATGCAGAATTCCATTATTTGCTCAGCAATGGATGTGAATGGGTGCCGTCAGAATGAGAGTCCAAACAGCTGATAAAAACATCACAAAAATCCACAAGTGACTCCAGTCCATCAATTAACATCTTGAGAAGACAAAAGCTGAAATAAATCCATCATTACGACATTTTGAACTAAAATACGAGTCCATAATACATAACAGCACATCCTCCAGTAGAAACATGGTCTGATCTGAATCAGGAGAGAAGCCAAAACAGTTCAAAACATATCAAAACATGTGGCTGGATTTGAAAGTGAGTGACAACGGGAGGAAATATTGTTATGGATTATGGACTCACATTTTAGCTGAAAGCAAAGGTTTAAAGTTAAAAACGTCTTGATGGATTTGTTTCCTATAAACACGCAGCTTTTGACTTTATAAGATGTTAACTGATGGACTGGAGTGGTGTAGATTACTTGTGGATTATTGTGATGTTTTTTTTTGAGCTGTTTGGACTCTCATTGTGACGGCACCCATTCACATCCATTGGTGAGTAAGTGACAATGCAATGTTACATTTCTCCAAATCTGATGAAGAAACAAACTCATCTACATACTGGATGTCCTGAGGGTGAGTCGATGTTCAGCAAATGTTGATTTTTGAATGACTTCTTCCCAAGATAGCAAGTAATTAAGAAGGTGTGTGTCTGACCTGCGCAGGGGTCGTGCTGGAACCGGGCACATCTGCGGTGCGTGTAACCGGGAGAGGAGGCACCAGATCGGTCCGAGAGCTACAGACATGAGTGGAAAGAATAAAAATGAATCTGATATGAGATCAGCAAGAGTGAACAAAAAAAAAAATCCCCTTGACCGCTCAGGATGGACTTACTTGACCTCGGAGAGCACAGACCTCTCGCCGTCCGAACAGTGCGAGCGTCGATACTGCCGGAAGCTCCTGGGAGAATGTGAATGGCGGATCTTGATCGGGTCACCTTGCGTTCTGAAACCAGATACATGCAGTTGTTTGCACTTTGGTGCCATGTGGGTTTCAGTCCTTAAAAGCTGTGTTACTGCAAACTCAGCGTTCAGCAAAATAATATCTCAAAACATTAGATTTACAAACAGCTCATCAGGGACACTTTTACAGAGCTGAATAATGCACATTTTATATGGACACTAATTGTCAACGTAGAGCACTGGGAGTTTTAACACGCTGACGGAGACATGCTTCATTAAAGGAGAAATTCACTGAATTGAAATTTACAGATAATTTACTCACCCCCTTGTCATCTAAGATGTTCTTTCTTTCTTCTGTTGTAAAGAAATTATGTTTTTTGAGGAAAACATTTTTCCGGAATTATGTCCATATAGTGGACTTCTATGGTGCTTGCGTGTTTGAACTTCCAAAATGTAGTTTAAATGCAGCTTCAAAAAGCTCTAAATGATCCCAGCCGAGGAAGAAGGGTCTTATCTAGCGAAACGATTGGTTATTTTCTATAAAAAGTACAATTTATATACTTTTTAACCTCAAATGCTCGCCTTGTCTAGCTCTGTGTGAACTTCAATATAGTTTGATACTCCCAATCCCATTTCCTCCTCCAACTTCAAAATCGTCTTCATCATGTTTTAACTTTTTTTGTAAAGGGCGTTTGATCTACTTTGCACATTTACTTTGTAAACACTTCTGCAGCAATGTAGGACGATTTTGAAATTAGAGGAGAAAATGAGATGGGAGTTTAACATGCCCTAACAGTCTTGAGCCAGAATACAAAGAGTTTACGCAGAGCTAGACAAGACGAGCATTAGAGGTTAAAAAGTATATAAATTATAGGGGCGTGACGAGACACTTATCCCACGAAACAAGACGAGACACGAGAACGAGACGAGATTTTTAAACTTTTCTTAAGAAATCCTCAGTGATGAAAAATATAGGGAAAATAGTCTTTTATTCAACTGAAAAAGACAAAATGCAAAGAAATGTAGGTGCATTTTGAACTTTATGAAATTAAACTTCCATTTTAATGAATTATATGCAGAAATAAACAACATTTAAAGAAGAGCTTCACGATTCTGGATAAATTGAGAATCACAGTTGTTTTTAATAAATTGGAGACCATAATTCTCTCACTAGAAAACTAAACAAAATGACGTAATTTACTAGTGGTTCTGACAAACTGTTCATTGTTTAAGTCTTTTAAAAACATATTAATGTAAACAAAATAATAATAAAAAAACACTAAATGAAGAAATCAGTGTCTTCATTAAGACTTGTTTGACTATTGAAATCTCCTGAATGAATGATTCAGTGACATACTGTTTTTAAACTGGCAGTTGTCGCCACCTCCTGGCGGAAGAGGATAAGTGTTACTATACATACAAGTGTTAAGATAGTTTGGTTTTAATCGCTACTGTAGACAATAAGTGTTTATACCCAAACTATAAACTTTTATCCCAGTACTTCTGTTATTTAAATGCCTGTAACACAGAAATAATGATTATAATGTGGTTAAAAATACTGTTTGTGTTGCTCTTTCTGCGTTGACATTTACCCCGACCCTCTGATTCATTAACATGGGCAGCGACAAAATGTGCTTTTCACGCTCCACTGACACTCACAATGTGAAACAGTCCTAATAGACATAGCTAAATCGTTGTCATTCAGGAATAAGATCGCATGGGTGTTTGAATCAAGATCTCGATATTTTAAGGATTAATCGTGCAGCTCTAATGTAAACACTGCTAAATGTTTTGAGAGGATATTGTCACAAGATCTTGTGCCACGAGATCTCGTCACATCCCTAATAAATTACAATTTTTTTTTAGAAAATAACCAATCGTTTTGCTAGATAAGACCCTTCTTCCTAGGCTGGGATCATTTAGAGTCCTATGAAGCTGCACTGGAAGTTCAAATTCACGGGCACCATAGAAGTCCACTATATGGAGAGAAACCTTGCAATGTTTTACTCTAGAAACAATTACGACTCAAGAAAGAAAGACATGAACATCTTGGATGACAAGGGGGTGAGTACATTATCTGTACATTCATTTTTTGTTCTGGAAGTGAACTTCTCCTTTAAGCATATACATTTGGGATTTTCATTTTTTTTATGGGATACCAATGTTCTGTTTGTGGAAATATTGATTGTCCTGTTTGATTTGACTCACTCCACTTTCTTGTACGGAATCTCCTTTAGTTGCTCCTCGGTGAGACCTGAAGGATCGACCAGCTCCTTCCTGCACACAAACACAACACGAATATCACCCTGTGTTTTTGCTTTTTAGAGACAGAGTCTGATCACTAACGAGAGTGTCATTAAACTCACTGGATGTGCTTCCAGAGCTGCTCTTTAGCATGGACGTCAGGACTTCGTCTATGACAGACAAGAAGAAAAAAAAAGAGTTCAACGACAGATTTTTTATGATTTAATCCTATAAAACTACTGTATCATATTTTTAAAGCCTCTATATGATCAACATGATCAAAACTTTGCTGTTTTCATCTCTTTTTTCCATAAAAATATTCGGGTCATTCTATAATTAGGGGTACATTTAGAATTTGACAATGTGAAGAAAAAAGTTTTCCTGTTTCCCAAAAACCCAAACATGACCTTACATAGCTGATTTGAAACAATCTATGTTGTATGAAGTGCTATATAAATCAAGGTGATCTGTAGGAATATGTGCATAAAATACCACCTATGTTTGCTACTGTCCACCATGTTACCTTTACTTGGTAACACAGTTGACAGGTAACTTAGTTGACATTTATAGTGTTTTAGGTCTATACTCAACATGGAAGCCTGGAACTACTGAGCATATGGTATGTTTAAAAATATATTTTCATGTTGATGCCAATAGCCTTGTGGGCAGCGCGCTGACATACAGCGCTCTTGCGCTCTGGCGCTCTGGACGTCCCGTGTTCGAATCTCGACTCAAGGATCTTTCCCGAAGCTAATCATTCTAGAATCATGCTAGTAACTTGCTAATCTTGCTAGAAACATACTAGAATCATGCTAGGAACATGCTAGCAACTTGCTAACCATGCTAGAAACATGCTAACACCTGCTAATCATGCTAGAAACATGCTGGCAACTTGCTAATCATACTAAAATCATGCTAGAAACATGTTAGCACCTGCTAATCATGCTAGACACATGCTAGCAACTTGTTAATAATACTAAAATCATGCTAGCAACATGTTAGCAACTTGCTAATCGTGCTAGAAACATGCTAGCAACTTAATAATCATGATAGAGACATTCTAACAACACGCAAACAACTTGCTAATCATGGTAGAAACATGCTAGCAAACCTAGTAATCATGTTAGAAACATGTTAGCAAACCTGTTAATCATGGTAGAAATATGCTAGCAACCTGCTAATCATGCCAGAAACATGTTAGCAAACCTGTTAATCAAGGTATGAATATGCTAGCAACTTGTTAATCATGCTGGAAACATGCTAACAACTTGCTAATCATGCTAGAAACATGCTAACAACTTGTTAATCATACTAAAATCATGCAAGAAACATGTTAGCACCTGTTAATCATGCTAGAAACATGCTAGCAACATGCTAACATCTTGCTAATCATGTTAGATACATGTTAACAGCTTGCTAATCATGCTAGCAACATGTCAACAACTTGCTAATCGGGCTAGAAACATACTAGAATCATGCTAGGAACATGCTAGCAACTTGTTAACCATGCTAGAAACATGCTAGCAACCTGGTAATCATGCTAGAAACATGCTAGCAACTTGCTAATCATACAAAAAATCATGCAAGAAACATGTTAGCACCTGCTAATCATGCTAGAAACATGCTACCAACAAGCTAACAACTTGCTAATCATGTTAGAAACATGTTAACAACTTGCTAATCATGGTAGCAACATGTTAACTTGCTAAGCGTGCTAGAAACATGCTAGCAACTTGATAATCATGATAGAGACATGCTACCAACATGCTAATTATTGTAGAAACATGCTAGCAAACCTGCCTATCATGCTAGAAACATGTTAGCAACTTGCTAATTATGCTAGCAACTTGCTTATGTTAAAAACGTGCTAGTAATTATCTGAGACTGTATTGCCTTCAAAACATTCAAACTTTAACTTTTTAAAACTATTTTAAGCTTCAAACTATTTCAGACTGAAAACCATCAAACTTAAAAGTTTTTTTTATTAACTTTTAAAACTTTTTTAAACTTTCTGGTGCGGCTTTCTCAAGCCAACCTAAAGTTTGTCTTGACAAACTTTTTTATCTAGTTATTTTTAAAGCGCACACCCAAATGTCTTCATAACCTAATCTAACTGAATTCAATTCAAGTTTATTTGTCGAGCGCTTATCACGATACAAATCGCTGCAAAGTAGCTTTACAGAAATTTAAAGTTTCTACAATATATTTAGTAGTGGCTTACTAGTGGAGACTATGTCAAGTTGACGTACATATGGCAGAGATGAATGGTAAAAATCAGTTCATGACATAGTCAAACAGAACAAGGCAATACTATAAAATGAATTTATATTTGAGGTAATTTACATGCTTAAACGCAGAGTAAAATGAGCAACTTTATAAAATCGGACAACTGAACATCAGTGTTGTATGTGATATGAATAAACAAAAGATTATATTGAACAAAAGATATGGCTTTTTCAACATACAGTAGTGTGACTGGGAAAAATATTATTATTTTCTGTACCAGAAAATTAAGCATAAGGGCTTTATATTGATGAATATATTAAAAATATACTTCACCGACATGAGATGTACCCACAATTATAGAATAACCCATTCACATATTCACCAAATTGCAAACTGAGCTGTTTTTTCTCCATATTCTCACTACATCAGACTATACGAGCCATAAAAGCTTGAAGTATCAAATATGTTTAATTTAAAAACATAATTTTTCTGACTTTGATTTCATATGTCAGACTTTACAAGTCTAATAGTCTGAGATGCTTACGATCGTGAGCGGTGTCGTGAGCGCCGATGGTTGGGATCGTTTGGTGTTTTTTCTTTCTGTCTGCGCAGCACAACCTCCCACTGAGGACCAGAATCAACCATCTCATTCTCCTGACGGGACCTGCAGGTTGTAGAGAGTTTAATGCATTTATACAGGGTTCGTAAAGATACTGTACAATGAAATTCAGTTTTTTGGATTATGAAGCACTTGAAGCACCTCGTATGATCGCTGCACTGAAGACTGGAGTAATGATGCTGAAAATTCAGCTTTAATTACAGGAATAAATGACATTTTAACATATATTCACATAGCAAACAGCTATTTTAAAGTGTAATAATATTTCACAATTTTACTGTTTTTACTCTATTTTTAATCAAATAAATGCAGCCTTGGTGAGCAGAAGAGACTTCTTTCAAAAACATTAAAAAATAACCACTAGTTTAACCATGGTATTTGTAAAACATGGTTACTACACTTTTACTATAGTAAACCACGATTACTTTTTTTAAGAGGATTTGTATTTGTGTACAGCTACTTTCTTTTTTCTTTTTTATAATTTACTGATTTAATGGTTTGATGTACTGTTTAAGAAAAAAAGATTCGCTCCAAAATTCTGATCTGAAACAAATAATTCAGCATACACGCTCAGAACTCCCAAACTGAATCAAGTGATTCACAATCCCGCACCAAACTCCCAATCTGAATCAGATGATTCACAATGCACGCTCCGATGTCCCGATCTGAATTATTTGCGACCCACCTTTTCAGATCAGGACTCACGTATCATCTGATTGAGATCGGGAGTTTGGTGAGGGTTCGTGAATCATTTGATTCAGTTCGGGACTTCTGAGCACGTATGCTGAATCATTTGTTAGATCAGGTCTTCAAAGTGCGTATCATGAATCATTTGATTTGAATCATCCATTTTGCAAAATGATTCACAAACCCGCTCCGAAGTTCAAATCTAAATCAAATGATTCGCTATACACGATTTTAAGTCCCGATCTGAAACAAATGATTTGTGATGCGAGATCCAATTAGAGCGCTTCGAAACTGTGAATAATTTTGTGGCGCAATGGTTTAACTGATTCTGAGTTTCGAAAAGCTCTGTTGCACCCATCACTACATGCTTTTTAAAATCATTAC
>JAHKKF010502143.1:0-14131 GCA_019740295.1 Labeo calbasu
AAAAAAAATTAAATGCTCTTAAATTAAACTTATAAATGTTGCTAAACACGACTTCACTGTTAAGCAAATTGAAAATCCCATGTAGGAAAGAGCTCAGTCTTATTAAATGGTCTTATAATTAAATTAAATTAAATTAAATTAAATTAAATTAAATTAAATTAAATTAAATATTCAAAAAAAATAATAATGTACTTAAATTAAACATATAAATGTTGCCTTGGAACATTTGAAATAGAATATGTTTAGGTTGAAGAACTTAAATTAAAACTGAAAAAAGCAGATAAAAAAAAAGTTTTAAAAATGCATTAAGGTAAATAATAATGTAAAAACTTAAACTAAAACTAAAATGAAAACTGAAAATATAAAAATAAAAGCTGTTTAAAAAACAAAAATAATGACTATAATAGTATATAAAAAACTATATTACATAATTAGTAGTAAAACAATATTGTATAATAGTATATATAAAAACTATAATAGTATATAAATACTAAAATAATAGTGCTTCAGATGACTCGATCTTGTAGAGTAGTGAATTTAACATTGCTACTGCTTATTGGCTGAAATGTCACATAGTCTTTGTCCAGGTAAATAATTAGTTTTTGTTTCTGTTATCGGCACTAACTGAATAACCTGCTGGACTTTCTACAGCTCAGCACATGTAATAAATGACCAACTATGTGTCGTGTCGTCCTCTGAACACTGACTGTACTTTGGGTTGTGATGCTGTTTCTGTTCGGTGTCTCTTTCTCTCTTTGAATGTTGTTGAGTGTCTTTGACTTTTCTTCAGTTGTTCACTAACAGCACAAATGTGACAATGTGTATCAGTTTTAACCTGCTGGTTCATACAGGACATGTTCCTGCATTTAAAACCGGTTCGAATAGAATTGAGCTAGATTCGACATTGCATCTATAGGGTAAAATGCAGCATGCTACTGTCTGATGCACGTGTGCAAAGACCCACCAGTGCAATAAATGTTTATTAACAGTAAAATATTTGAAGTATGTTTGATTAACATGGTGACACTTTGTGCTGTTAGTCTCCTAACCTTTGTTGTGCCCATGGTCCAAAATATACAACACAGAGTAAAAATTGCCTTCTATTTAAATTATTATTATTTATACATTTTTATTTATTTGTAATAATTTTGATTCTGTTGTGATTTAAATTGTGCATTACTTTCAAATTAGGAATGTTATTGTAATGCATGACTTAAATCACATTTAATTTCTAAATACTAACTATATTAGTTATACAATAGTATGTATACCAGTGTTATTCTAGTATTATTGATATACTATTATAGTTGTTGTTAATATTTTTTAAAATTTTATTTTTATATAACTTCTATTTTGTTTCACTTGTTAACATTAGTTAACGTCAACAAAAAAAGATGAACATTTTTGTTAATCATTTATTAATCTTAGTTTTTTTAGTATTTTATGCAGTAATTACATAAAAAGATTAATAAATAAATACATACAAATTAACAAATGAATTATTTATTATTAGTTAATACATCAACTAATGAGGTTTTATTGTAGTGTTTACAATTACTTTTTTGTCATTTGTTTTAGTCTTTTTTTATGCATCTATAGTTATTTGTTAATTTTTATTTTATTGTTTTTATAGAGTAAATAAATATATTGATAATAGTGCTGTCAAACAAGACATTGTGATTAATCGCATGTAAAATTAAAGTTTTTCTTTTATATAATATTTGTATATACTGTGTATATTATGTATATATAAATACACACACATGCAGTATGTATTTTCTAAATATTGACATGTATTTCCATGTATATGTGTATGTTCATATAATTGATATTATATATAAATATTTTTAAATTATAAACATAGCATATTCTTAAATAAATACATTCATATGTGTATATTTATATATTCAGAATAAAATATAAATGTATATAAAATATTAATTATATACATAAATATATATATATATATATATATATATATATATATATATATATATATATATATACAAAAACCTCATTAGCTGTGTTTTACATCAAGGACCACAATGGAAACAAGTTTTGTCTTTAAACTTTATTGTGTCATCCTTGACAAATTGAGTGCGTCTACCACTTTTTTGTCTAATAATACAAAGTACATATATTATGTGAATTATGTAAACAATTATATTATGTATATTATGTAAACAAAAACTTTTATTTTGGATGCGATTTAATCGTGATTAATCATGATTAACAGCACTAATTAATAATCCAGATGGTGTTGATTTTGGACCTTGGTTCTATCTGAAGTCTTTTCTCTCTGTTTTCTGATGTTTTCTTGTCTTTATTCTTCAGAATCAGCTGTCTGGGAATCTGCTGAGAAAGTTTAAGAACAGCAACGGCTGGCAGAAGTTATGGGTGGTCTTCACCAACTTCAGCTTGTTCTTCTACAAAACACACCAGGTCAGAAATGTTCATGAAATAACAGTAAAGTGACAGTGATGTGTTTGGCCGTGTTTAATATTTAAGTCTTTTTACAGGATGAGTATCCTTTGGCCAGCCTTCCTCTGCTGGGATACTCCATCACCATTCCCTCAGAGTCTGAGAACATCCACAAAGATTACGTCTTCAAACTCCATTTCAAGTCACACGTCTACTATTTTAGATCTGAGAGCGAGTACACCTTTGAGAGGTACAGTACGGCAACTGAAATAAACCTACATACTCGTGCAAACTCGACAATACTAGCTAATAATAGTAAATTAGTTGATTAATAATAAAAGTTTTGGAATAAATGTATATATTAAATGCATATAAATATTGTTTGTGTTTCAGTAGCAAAATATTATACTTTATTTTGTAGTGTTTCTGTAAAATGATTATTTATGCTTGTTGTTTTGGTGCAAAATAGGGTTTTACTTTTTTTAATTTAACAAAAAATATTTACAGAAAAGTACTGCTAAAAATTATGAAAAAAAAAGTTATGACATATTTTGTTACAGAAACAAATTATTTACATCTAATATTTTAATGTCTTTTATTTAAACAACTTGTAGGTTTTTAAAATGATTTATTTTGTAATGTTTCTGTAACTAAATGTACCACTTTGTTTTAGTTATTTTTAGTGCTGTTTCTGTAATAAAAATACTCTCTTATCAAAACATGCTACAAAAAATATTATTTACAGAAAAGAACCTACAAATAACTAAATGTGTAACATATTTGGTTACAAAAATAATACAAAAAATATATAAATTTAATACTTTAATTTTAATTATTTTAAATAATATATATAATTGTTTTACTTATTTTGTGAATTTCCTAGTAACAAAAATGTTATACTTTTATTGTTTGAACTGTTCCTAAAATAAAAGTGCTATTTTACAGTTAGCATGTTAGCATTATTTAACGTGATTAGAATGTTACTAGCATGTTGTTAACATAATTAGCATGTTTCTGCCATGATCAGCAAGTTACTAGCATGTTGTTAGCATGTATCTAGCATTATTAACATTTTGCTAGTATGTTGTTTGCATGATTTAGCATGATTAGCATGTTGCGATAATGTTGTTAGCTTGATTAGCATGTTGCTAGCATGATTTAGCATTACTAGCATGTTGTTAGCATGTTTATAGCATGGTTAGCAAGTTACTATTATATTAACGTGTTTCTAGTATCATTAGCATGTTGTTAGCATGTTTCTAACATGACTATCATGCTGCTAACATGTTTCTAGCATGATTATCAAGTTACTAACATTCTGCTAGTATGTTTCTGGCATGATTAGCATGTTGCTAGTATGTTGTTTTCATGATTTTGCATGATTAGCAAATTACTGTCATGTTTCTTAGCATTATTAGCATGTTGCCAGAATGTTGTTACCATGATTAACATGTTTGCTAGCACGATTTAGCATTATTAGCATATTGTTAGCATGTTTATAGCATGACTAGCAAGTTACTATTATATTAACGTGTTTCTAGCATCATTAGCATGTTGCTAGCATGTTGTTAGCATGTTTCTAGCATGAGTATTGTGTTGTTAGCATGATTTGACATGATTAGAATGTTGTTAGCATGTTTCTAGCATGATTATCATGCTAATAATATGTTTGTAGCATGATTAGCAAGTTACTAGCATGCTGCTAGTATGTTTCTGACATTCTGGCATGATTAACATGTTAGCATTTTTCTAACATGATTAGCATATTGCTAGCATGTTTTTAAGATTAGTAAGTTACTAGCATGTTGTTAGCGTGATTAGCATAGTATTACAATGTTGCTAGCCTGTTTCTAGCATGCTTAGCAAATTACTAGCATGTTTCTATTTACTTTGTCTAGTGATAGATAGATAGATAGATAGATAGATAGATAGATAGATAGATAGATAGATAGATAGATTTGCATGTTTCTGTTGAAATGTAAGCAAAGTCTTTTTTGTGTTTGTGTTGTAGGTGGATGGAGGTGATCCGCAGCGCCACCTGCTCGTCCAGTCACATCCGCTGTCTGAGCCGCAAAGAGCCGCACGTCTACTGACCAAAGACCTCCACAGCCTGAACACACACAAACACACGCGTCAGGTTCTCAATCAGGTCCTCTCTATACACTTTCACATGTTTCTTATGGACGTTTCTTGTGTGCTATATCGTCGTTTCACTTTATTGGAGGGTTGAGATGTGAAGTTTTGTGGAGGTCAGTGCCAGAAACAAACACACACACACACACACACACACACACACACACATACTATAATCACAGCATCAGCTCAGAGCCAAACACTCCCAAATACACAGTTGGTTTAAATGTGCAAAAAGGTGATATCCTCATTAATACACAGCAGTCCTCATTCATGAAATGCAGGAACTAATTTGCAAATTTGTTCACAAGAAAGCTTTCACAAGTGGTTGAATTGAATGCAATGGTTATGTTGAATGCGATGATTTGTTCTTATGAATGTTTTATTGATTTGTATGTGAGAATGTTTTATAAATGCTTTATTGAATGCTATAGTGAACATAAGACTTGTTTAAAGGAATTGAATGCAAAGGTTTAATCAGAGAAGGGTTTACACATGGATTTGTTCTGCTGGCGTTTCATGAATGAGGTTCGATGCCTGTACACACTGTCAATCAAAACTTCTTCTCTGGACTGTTTTTAAATGTTTTAACACTACGGCTTTTATTACTGACTTCTAATCTGATGTTTATAAAGGGTTGACGCCGTCTGTCTACATCTCTGTGATAAAAAAGGAAACAATCTGGCAAAAAATGTGCAGGTCATATTTCACCCCAAAAGTAATAGGGGGAAAAAATAAGATTTTATCAGGAATTTGCATTCAAACATAGGCCAATTTAGGACCATTAGGGGTTTTTTTTGTTTTTTTTTTTTGCTTAATGACAATTTGTCCTGAATTTTTCATTATTTTAATGCAAATAGTACAACTGATACTACAATTGTTAGTTTACATAAGAGTATTATTTGTTGTGCAGAATTAAATTTACTCTTATTTTAATAATAATAAAAAAACAGTATGATTTTCATTAGTGTATTAAAGTGGAAATTTAGGGGAAAATGTCATGAAAATATTACAATGAAAAAAAATTTAAAATATACTTACTTTACTTTTTTAATTTGTGGGTAAAATGTTATTTTACAAAACAACAAGCATATTGTAGAAAACACATACATATTTTCTGCATGAATCATAGGCTGTTTTTAGAACCATTCATTTTTTTTTGTTTTGTTGTTTTTTTTTTTATGACAGTTTGCCCTGAAATTTTCATTATTTTAATGCAAATAGTACAATTAATACAACAATTGTTAGTTTACGTAATATTATTTGTTGTGCAGAGTTACATTTATTTTAATTTTTAATAATTAAAGAAAACATTGATTTTCATTGCTGTATTTAAGTGGAAATTTGGGGAAAATGTCATGAAAATATTCAAATGAAATAAAAAACTTAATTAAAATCTTATTTCTCATAAATATATTCTTATTTTACTTTTCTTTTCTTTTTTTATTTGTGGGAAATGTTATTTTGCACCAAAACAAGCAGCATATTTGTAGAAGAATATGTTTATTTGTAGAAGAACTTATTTTCTGCATGAAAAATGGGCTATTTTTTTAGAACCATTACATTTTTTTGTTTTGTTTTTATGACAATTTGGCCTGAAATTTTCATTATTGTAATGCAAAAAAATATATATAGTACAATTGTTAGTTCATGCATGGTATTATTTGTGCAGAATTTAAGATTTATTCTGATTTTAATTAAAACAAAACTTTGTGTCACAAGGAGAAAAAAAATGTATTTCTTCAAAAAAATGTTCTTCTTGTTTTGGTGCAAAATAAGGTTTTGCTTTTAGCATTTTTGGGTGATTTTCTTCCTTTTTTTTGCATGGAAAAAAATTGATATTTTTAAGACCATTTATTCTTCTTTTTTTATTTATTTATTTTTATTTTACATTTTTGTGATAATTTGCCCCAAATTTCCATTATTGTAATGCAAAAAACCTAAGAACATAAGTTACATGCATTTGTTTGTTTGTTATACAGAATTTATTCTGATTTAAATTTTTTAAAAAATATGATTTTCTTCTCTGTATTACAGTATAAATTTGAATTTGTCATGAAATGTGACAATGTCAAAAATTTAGGTTTTTAAAAAATATTCTTGTTTTGATGATTTTTTTTGGGGGGTGAAATGACCTTGTCGTCCCGTAGACCGCGTCTATGCACAAGCTGGATTTGTAACGTTTTAGGCCCGAGACGTACGGCACATGCTGCCTTCAAGCGTTTATACCACACTCAAACCTTTCTTTTGTAGGATGTCATTTTTATACGAGTTTTGATACTAACTGTGAAGCGCTCCACACTAGTTTTGTGAGGGATCAGTACACAGTCCCTCATAGTTAGCCATTATTCTGTCATGGTGCAACAAAAACAAAAACAAACAAACAAACAAAAAAAACGAAGGAAGCCGGCTGCCTTTTGTCGAACTGCTTGAGTGCCAAAATTCTTCTCTTTAATCTTTTTTTAAGCATTTGGAGCATTTTAATTCTTTCTTAATGCATATATATTATATATATTAAAAAGGAAAACACAATATGGATTATATGTTGGCAGAAATGTATGTTTGACAGTGCGTGAATATGTTCAGAATAAACAAATCCATATATACAGATGTGCATTTGTCATCATTTACATTGTTTTGAAAAAACAACAAAAATGAAAACATTCTGAATTGATGTTTTATTGTAAAGTGCCATTTAGAAAACTTATAATAGTAAACACTTCTAATATATACAGATACATCTGATATACAGTACTGGAGTGTTTTTCTCTACATTTATTCAAGATTAAGATTTCATAATCTTGTATATATAATAATAGATTGTTCCCAGTTCCTCTTACAGTAGTACATTTCACTGTAAATTTGTCCTTTGTCCAGAATTAACACGCGCTGAGCAAATGATCAAATACTGGAGTGTAAATGTAAATCACACATAAATGAGCTGACATACAATGTCAAAAAAAATCATTTTAGTGCTGTAGGAAAGTCAGCACTTCAAATATTATAAAATTCATTAAATACTATTGTAAAATTAAATGGAATAATAAATCAAAATCTACTGTATTTTAATTGTTGCATACAGCAGATAGAAAATTGTTCAAATCTCAGCCAAGTAAAATAAACACTAGCGTACTTATACAGGTTCCTTATATTTCAGTCCGTGAGCACCGTTTGTATCATAATTCTCATATGTTTGTTTCTGGAGCCAATCGGGCTCATGTGTAGTCTTGACGTACACATCTGTCTCCACGATGCTTCCAGGCTTCAGTGTGTTTTCTCCTTCACCGTCCACGACAAGCACCTCCAGCTTGACCTTGATGCGCTGGTACCACTCAGGACATCCTTCAAACCCGTCAAGAAACTCCAGCATCTTCTGGTCCACGCGGTAGATCTCACCGTAGACGCGCTGACCCGTCCCGGGAACGTTGAGCAGGAAGGGGATGTTGTATTCGGAGCCGATCACGAGCGGGTATTTCTCTACAGTTCGAGCACGAGCAAAGAACTCGGCCTGACCGTTGGCAGTGTCCTCCATCCTAAAGTAGTTGGGCTGGCCTTTCTTCAGCGTGCCGTACATGAAAACAAGAGCCATGTTGAACCACAGGACAAAAGACACTGACAATGATCTGTGGAGAAACAGATTCAAAAAATGAACTCGCTGACAATCACAGGTGTTTTATTAATACCATACATTTGTTTTTGTAGAAGTGTGTTGCAGGTAAACTGATTATTCACCATTGCTTGTTCATTTTAACACCAGCACATTAACCATTTCATGTCAAATAGCTTATTTATTAAATAAACATGCATGTCAGACATATTTTGATAACTGATCATTTTGCATGTGATCACTAACACCATGAATGTTTAGAAGTTGTGAAGAGTTTGACACTTTCACTGAGAATCAACTTCTCAGTTTTGATCAGTTGTACTTAATCATTTGCACATGTGCAAAAACACATGCAATTTGCTCAAATCAATGAGAAATGATGTGAACAAGAAACTAATTGTTCAAACATCTGAACTTTTCAGAAAAGAAAAAAAACTCATTTGAGAACTGAATCAAAGCAATTGAGAAAAACTGAAATACTGAGGGCCCATGTGTCCAGCAAATATTGGGCGTATGAACATTTTAATGATTTTGTATCACCTTAATATATAAAATTGACATTTAAACAGCCATTTTCATTTTCAAACAGCAGAAATTAAGCTGTAGGAAACTCAGGGATGTAGAAATACATTTGTCACTTAGATGCAAGGATATAAACAGCTAAATAATCTCACTGACATAATATAATCATTTTGCTGATTTTACATCACTTTTGCCTACTAAATATGTATAAGCTGACATTTTTAAAGAGTTCATTTTATTTCGCTCACATACCAAATACATTATGTTCTTGCACACAAAAATAAAGCTGCGCACAGCGCTATTTAATTAATAGAATAAAACGTACATTACATGTCTATTTTAATATACAGATCTGCCAATCAGTCGTTGATAAACTAACGTAATTTATAAAATCACGTAAATTCACGTAATAAAAGCATACAAAATACAAATACATGCATACTTCATAAGACGACGACCAAACGAGTTTTGATGTTTTCAGCAGGTAGTTTCAATTAACTTTTCTTCTATTCGAGCCAAGGTCGATGATCAGACCGCAGTTTACATGAAAACACTGAGCAGATGAAGTCTTCTGATCTTACCGCTAATATAACGGATCTCTTCATTCATTCAGGATCAAACTTTGAGTTTGAGGAAAAACAGGTTTGTCAACTGTACGAACTGCTGCTGAGTCGCAATGGACTTCCGCCTTCCAAAGGAAAATGAAGAAATGACGTAATTTTGACATGTTTAATGATGGGCGGGGTTTGATAGAAACACGATATATAAACAAAGTTGACAGATCTCACCTCAACCTCAACATTAAATTAAATAATCTGAGCAACAACAAGAGAATTATACTATAGAAATACATCAAAAACAGAAGCATACTTTTAAATATATTGGTTTTTAGCAGGTTATTAATATTAAAATGTTACACTGACAAACCAAGAATATTACAACTTGCAATGCTACACAATATTAACATTTTACAAGTAACAAACATTTTAAATATATTTAAATATAATTTAAAAACCTAATAAATTGTTACTATTAATATAAATCAAATAGTTTTATTAGTAAATTAGTTTATTAATATTGCTTTTTAATACACTGAATTATTCAATATAAATTTTGTTTAGTGAGAAAATTGTTACTAATAATAGTAATTATTAATTTTAAATTACAAAATGTTTTTCTTTTTTGTTTTGTAAATGCAAAAAATGTAATGATGTAAAAAAAATGACATCTATAAAAACCTTACATTTAGAGGTTTACTGTACAGACAGGCAACAAGATATACTGATATATAGTTTTCAGACTTACACTCTGTCAATTTTATAATATAAGGTAATATAAAAGGTATAATATAAAACCTTACCAACATTAACAAGCTAGTGATAACAATATAATATGATACATGTTATATTATTTGGCACTGCACTGGAAATAATTAAAAATACATTAAAATGAAGATTGTGACTATTGTAGTATTGTAGAAACACACTCCTCTCTCTATACCAGATAATGTACCAGACACTTTCTTATAAACACTCCATGTTACAAGGACTCAATACGATAACACAAATGTTTAATGCACCACAAATCATATTGCACTTGCTTTTTTAACCTTAAATACCGCTTTTGCACAATATTGTACAGTATTATGTAAAGTACTTGTATAGTCTGTCTTAGGTTATGTGTATAGTCAGTTATTTATAGTATATGTATAGTTAGATTAACGCTTCAGTAAGTTAGCTGTGTATAGGTTTAAAACTTGCTCTTATGTCCAGTGTTGTGTTTATATTTAAGTTTATTTATGTAGCACCGTGGTCCTGTGAGACACAACATTTCGTTCCACAGTATGTCCACACATGTAGCAGAATGACAATAAAGCTCGACTTGACTTGACTTGACTTTGTTTTTCCTTTAACTTTTATAACAATTTGCCCCCAAATTTCCATTATTGCAATGCAATGCAATGCAAAAAAAAAACTAAATTACATTAACTATGTAGTACAATTGTTAGCTTACATAATGGTATTGTTTGTTGTGCAGAAATTATTACAATTTTAATACTAAAAACTATATGATTTTCAGTACCGTATTATAGTAGAAATCTGAATCTGAAAAATGTCACAAAAGGAAAAATCTTATCTTTCTTAGAAAACATGCTTGTTTTGATGCAAAAAACAACAATAAACATACATACACACACACACACACATAATCTCTCTTTACCTGGTCGTCCTGTAGACCACATCGCATACCTTCCTTAAGTGTTTGAACTTCATGCGAACCCTTCTTTTGTAGGATTTTTATACAAGTTTTAATATTAATTGTGATACTAACACACTAGTTTTGTGAGGGATCAGTACACAGTCCCTAGTTAGCCATTATTCTGTCATGGTGCAAGAAAAACAACAACAAAACTGCTTGAGTTACAAAATTCTTCTCTTTAATCTTTTTTAAGCATTTGAAGTATTTTAATTCCTTCCTAATGCATATATATATATATCTAAATAAAAACAAAGCACAATATGGATTATATGTTGGCAGAAATGTATGTTTGACAGTGCATGAATATGTTTAGAATATATCCATATATATATATATATATATATATATATATATATACATATATAATTCAATTGCAGGAAAAAATAGTTCATAAAACTAAATGATCAAATACTGGAGTGTAAATGTAAATCCTAGATCAGAAGCTGATGCCTCAAGATTTTTTTTTTTTGTTAAATATTCCATAAATTAATGTGTCAAAACCAGCATACTGGAAACAAATGCAAAATTGTAACGGATTTCCCTGAGAGGCATGAAGACCAAAACCAATCAAAAACTAGTATGTTTCCTAACTGTCTCTTGTCCTCTAAAAAAAAGAAATATAAAATGTAAAAACAAATAAAATAATTCATATAAAAGTTATATTTGTATACTGCAAAAAATATAAAATGTAAAAAATGCAAGATAAGTACATTTACGTAACACTGCAGGTGTGGTAAAATTATAATTTTGGACCTTATTAATACCTGAACAGTACCTTTCTGTGTCACACCATGTCTACATCAGACGCGACAAATTGACCGCTGCAAATCATTTGAACTTTATATCAGCATGTTATGAACAGAACGAGGCAGCGGTTTACTGTTGGGGATCTTTTGTGCCGTTTACACCACGCCACATTCAGTTTGCTGCGTCGTGCCGCTTGTGTCCGGTGGCATGGTGACAGTGTCTTCATATTTCATGCTGTGATTACCATTTGTATCATAATTCTCATATTTTGGTTTCTGGAGCCACTCGGGTTCATTTGTAGTCTTGACGTACACATCTGTCTCCACGATGCTTCCAGGCTTCAGTTTGTTTTCACCTTCCCCGTCCTGCACCTCCAGCTTTATCTTGATGCGCTGGTACCACTTAGGACATTCTTCAAACTTGTCCAGGAAGTCCAGCATCGTCTGGTTCACACGGTAGATCTCGCCATAGACATGGTGACCCGTCCCGGGCACGTTGAGCAGGAAGGGGATGTTGTATTTGGTGCCGATCACAAGTGGGTATCGCTCTACGGTTCGAGCATGAGCAAGGAACACAGCTTCACCGTTGGCAGCATCTTCCATCTTAGGGTAGTTGGGCTGACCTTTCTTCAGTGTGCCGTAGACGAAGACATGATGCGTGTGAACCACGGGATAGAACACATTGATAATGAGCTGTGGAGAAAGAGACACTTCATTAGCATTCAAAATAAAATCACTGACAATTACAAGCCATTTGCCAACTAAGCAGACATAAGAATTGACATAAGAACAAATAATTGTATGAATGTATAATCATTTTAATAATTTTATATAATACAATAAAATAATAAAATAACAGGCTTTTATATATTTATCACTTGCATGCAAAGAAATAAACAGCTAAATAATCTTATTGACATAACAAATAATTGTATAAATGTATAATCATTTTAATGATTTTATATAATAAAATCAAATAATAAAATCAAATATAATAACAGGCTTTTATATATTTGTCACTTGCATGCAAGAAAATGAACAGTTAAATAATCGTATTGACATAAAAACAAATAATTGTATATAATAAAATAAAATAATAAAATAATAGGCTTTTATATATTTGTCACTTCCATGCAAAGAAATAAACAGCTAAATAATCTTATTGACATAACAAATAATTGTATAAATGTATAATCATTTTAATGATTTTAAATCATAAAATAAAATAAAATAAAATAAAATAAAATAAAATAAAATAAAAGGCTTTTATACATTTGTCACTTTCATGCAAGGAAATAAACAGCTAAATAATCTTATTGACGTAACAAATAAGGGTATAAAAATATAAACATTTTAATGATTTTACATCATACAATAAAATACAAAATAAATAAAATAAAATCAATAAAACAAAACAAAATAAAATAAAATTTTGCTCGCTTACCAAATACATTATTTGTACTTGCACACAGCAGAAATAAAGTTGTAGGAAACTCAGCACTTGAAAGAAAAATAAAAAATAAAATATAATTCTATAATTTTATTCATAGAATAAAATAAAATAATAAAACAAAGCTGAAGGAAACTAAGCACTTCAAAATAAAATAAAAATAAAAATAAATAAATAAAACCAAATATTCCTTCTAGGCTTTCATACATTTGTCACTCATGCAAGCAAATAAAACAGCTAAATAATTTAATTGTCATTAGAACAGAAATAAGTGTTCAAACATTTTTAATGTTTTACATCATCCACTAAATATGTATGACATATAAAAACAGCCATTTTTATTTGTTATTTTATGTTACGCCTATAGCATAAGTGCGTTTGTGGCTGGACTGTGTTGTTGTAATTCCGCTATGTTGAATTTCCGCTCATTTAAAAGCGAAAGTAAAATTTGCACAGGCATTTATAAGATATTTTAAAAAGAAAAGAAAAGCGAGGAAAAGAGAGAAAAATCCTAACAACACAAGAACACTGTTTCTCTTACCGCTAATATAATGAATCCCTTCATTATCCAAATGTCAAAGTGTGAGTTTGGGTAAAGACAGGATGTAACAGGTTTGTCAACTGAACGAACTGCTGCAGAGAAACGCAATGGACTTCCGCCTTTCAAATTAACAAAATGAGGAAATTACGTAATTATGACTACGCAATTATGATTGAGAGATAAGCGGGGTTTGAGGTACACATACTTTCTAATTGTATTTGTATTTTAAACTGAGAAACAAAAAGAGAATTATACATAATACAACAAAAACTTTAGTATACATTGTTTATAAGCAGATTACTATTATTAGATTACTATTATTAGTAGCCTAATATTAAAATATTACATTGTTAAACTTTAAAAATAAGAAAATAAGCAATCCAGCTGCCTTTGTCTAACTGCTTGAGAGCCAAAATGATGTAATCTTTTTTATTGTATATGTGTGTATATAT
>JAHKKF010502150.1:0-10420 GCA_019740295.1 Labeo calbasu
TCACACACCCTCGATGTGACCGGAAGGAGCGGAAGCGTTTGACTGCTTTCGAGCCGTGTGTCTCGCTCATCCTTCATTAGCAATTGCTTCAGCAGCCTTATTTCGCTTCCACGACTTTTAGTCCCACCCTGCTTCACACTACAGTGACCTTACTAAGGACATCCATGGACATGATTTCTGCCAGAGTCCCGACAGATTGCATCGGCTGTGAGGATGAAGACAACAACTCCCATGATTGCACACTCAATCACAGCGGCATCAAACTACACCTTTGTTTCTTTGTTTGTTTTGAATATGCGCCATCTAGTGGTGAAAACTTACACAATGCGCTTTTAAATTGTGATCTTTATCTTAAATTCATTTTGGTGCAACACTACAATGAATAAATCTTGAGTAGCTAAACATGTTATTCAGGAAATTACATACATACCGTTAGCAAGCATG
This sequence comes from Labeo calbasu, assembly GCA_019740295.1. Taxonomy (NCBI): domain Eukaryota; kingdom Metazoa; phylum Chordata; class Actinopteri; order Cypriniformes; family Cyprinidae; genus Labeo; species Labeo calbasu. The sequence goes on from JAHKKF010502150.1 coordinate 445, forward strand.
CCTAACTTCAACAAACTTGTTCAGCAAGACTCTCCGCAAATGATTCCTTCACCATGACAATATTTGACTTTAAATAGAGCCTTTAAGCCTTAAAAAACACAATGACTTGAAAATACAAGTCAAGTAAAAGAACATTTATTCTGATACTCAATACAGCACCTCTTGTGGCAAAACTGAGACATGCACATGCAAACTGAATTGACCTTTGCTGGGAGTTTGATTGACAGGCGATCTGACCGATCATAAAGCTGAATCTGTCATTCTGTGTGACCAACAAACCAGACAGAGGAGTAGATTAACATCGGTGGACTTGAACTTGAAAAATGGTGTGTTTTTATTTTTTTTACAACCTTCTGATGTTCATTCATGTTTATTTTGTGCTGTAACTAGTAATAAGGAAGAGATGATCGGTTTGCGTGGTGCTATAGTAATCTATCACAACACATTAAAGAACCACAAAACTCTATTTATTGTTTGAATTTCTTCAAAAATGTCCAAATTTGAAAGCTGAGAATTTGCTTTATACCAAAAATAACCTGTCTTGTCTGTCAGTTTCCTCTTTGCGCCACAGTGTATGTTTCACTGCGTGAGAACAAGGCGTGAGTGTAATGGCTTGCCGGACATCAGTTGTGCTAACTTTGCACATTTCTGTATTTTTGCATTCACATATTTGCACTCCACGCCTACGGTCAGTTCACTACTAAACTCAGCCACCGTAACCATAGAACTATTGTCTGAAATGCAGAAGAAGAAGACAGACAGAGAAACACAGGTTGGGACACTCAAGGTAACATGATAGTCATGTTGGCACAGTGTTTCTGTCACAGCTCAGTAGGGCAGAGTTTGTATGCACACACAGTATGTAATGCACGCGTGTGTGTTTTACATACTTTGCGTGTTTTAAGATTTAGGGTTCAGGATGATGTAAATACTTTGGTATGTTCATAAACCTGTTTTCTAAACTACCCTTAAGGTGTAAAAATGTCAGAAATTGGGATAAATGGTCACACTACAATTGTATGTTTGAATTTTGAGGAGCTTTCGTCCTCAGTACTTGAAATGATTTAGTAGATTTTGCTTCAGATCTAATAATGTCAACAGGTTTGCTGGAGGTTTATGGTAGGCTATTAAATATGTCTGAGTATGAAAACCACTGCACTGAACCCTTTGTGTGTGTGTGTCGGGTGAAAATGAATGAGTGTGGAACACAGGCTGATGTATAATGCATCCTGAGTATAATATTCCCACACTGTCCTGACCCAAGTTTCCAAAACCGCTCATGTTCTCTGTCCGATGGCCCCTGAGCACCCCCACTTAAACATTCAACAGCAACACGAGCTTCAAAACACCTCGGCGCAAATATCTGCCTGCACTCAGCCATGACCAGAACAATTAACAATCGACAATCAACAATTAACCAATGCTAGTCATTAATATTTACTCAATCACTCAAGCTTGAACTGCTATTAGACGGGTCTTTGGGAAACAATAATAAAAACACTACATCCCTCAATGCTGAGAGTAAATGACGATGTGTGTCAAAACTAATTTCCTAGTGTTTTATTCGAGGGAAACTGTCTGCACTGCAAGTAAAATCTCAAGTGTAATAGTTTTGTCACGTCATATGTTTGCAGTGTGGACAAAACCTTCAAAGAATGTGTTTTTGCAGTCCACTGCACTGCTTTTCCATTGTTTTTATATTTAAACATGCACTAGATGAACGACAGTGTTCTAAATATGTGGTGTTCATGTAAAAATATGTTTTAAAAATGCATTTTTATTCTATTCTACTGCTTGCGTCTCACATTTTTAAATGCAAAAATGCATTCTGTGTGAACCGGAGTATCCTGATTTCTGTTAACTGATACTCATTTATCAACTGAACCACATTTACTGTTTATCAACTGATCTGGAATGCTCTAAACCACATAAAATATTAAATTAATTACAACTGATCACAACTGAAATAATGTTCTTTTTTACATTTCTGTTGACACTTCTGAGTACTAGATAAAATAATGAGGTAAACATATATAAGATACATTTATAATAACATTTTCTTAAAATTTCTAAAACCTTAAAAAAAACGATAACACTTTACAATAAGGTTCATTAGTTAACATTAGTTAACTAAATTAGTTATTAGTTGATTAGTTAATTATTAGTTGAACTAAGAATGAACAGTACTTATACAGCATTTATTAATCTTAGTCAGTGTTAACCTTTACGAATGCATTATTAAAATCACAAGTTGTGTTGGTTAACATTTGTTAATGCACGGTGAACTAACATGAACAAACAATTTAACTTAACAGAAAGTTTAACTTAATGTACTAAAATAACTGAAATTGAAATTAACATTAATGGTAACACTTTACCAAAAGGTTCATTAGTTAACATTTGTTATCTACTGTAGTTAACATGAACTAAGAATAGACAATACATCTACAGCATTTATTAATCTTAGTCAGTGTTAACTTTTACTAATGCATTATTAAAATCACTAGTGTTTGCTAACATTAGTTTACTCAATCACTCAAGCTTGAACTGCTATTAGACAAAGATGAATAAATACTATAATAAAAGTGTTGTTCATTGTTTGATCATGTTAGTTAACACATTAACTAATGTTAACAGATGACACGTTATAAAAACATATAAATGTTAAATACATGCGGAATTAAATAAAATAACATATTAAGAAACACTAAAACTAGTTGTTTTTTCAGCTAATTTCAAAGACGACATTTCTTTTAGTTGATGTACTAAAACTGAAATAAACATTAACGATAACACTACTTCACAATAAGGTTAATTAGTTAACATCAACTAAGAATAAACAATGCATCTATAGCATTTATTAATCTTAGTTAATGTTGACTTTTACTAATGCATTATTAAAATCAAAAGTTGTGCTTGTTAATATTAGTTAATGCACTGTGAACTAACATGAACAAACAATGAACAACTGTATTTTTATTAAATAATATTAACAACGATTAATAAATACGGTAATAAATGTGTTGTTCATTGTTTGATCATGTTAATTAACACATTAACTAACATTAACTAATGGGACTTTATTATAAAGTGTTACTACCCTAATGAAACTATATAGATATATAATACATTAAAAACTAATAACAATGACACAACACAAAAACAAAAATCCCAAAACTTAAACTAGAATTAACATGAAAGCAGAAAATAGAAAAATAAAATCGAATTCAAAATATTTTGAACAAAAATTATAATGGTATCCAATCTTCTGCTAAAATAGCACTGCTGCATTCTCGTCGCTTCCTGTCTGTACTGTACTTTCCTGTCAATTAAAGTAAATAAACAATGCCCAAAAATATACCTTTTGAAATCTAACTTTAAAAATAGGTTTTGTCCATAACAAGACATATCAGAAGGTGGCACAGTGGAAGAGTCATGTCATGTACGTGTCTAAAATTCCAGTCTGTAGGCAAGAGTTACACTGTTAATAGCGTTTTATTTAATAAAAATATTAAAGTGTAAAAGCACAAATAACCAGACAAGGTTTAAGAAAGTCCAATGCATGCTAACAAAAACTGTTCACCATCTTGTCATCACGAAGGCTAAAAAAGATGCTAATCCAATGGAGGAGGGCCAGAGTCATCATGCCTATTTATGAGACCTCATGCATGCTCTTTAGGACGGCTGTGGCAAGACGCTATAGGTACCAGATGCACCACTGAAAGGCAAGCGCATTGTTCTAAAACAAGCAAAAAAAACTGCAATGACATGACTGTAAAGAATCAACGCATGAAATGCAGAACACACATGGTTAAAAATGCATTGTTTTCTTTTGCAGGAGTATCTGGTGACTGCATCTCTCTTTTTTGAGTTTTCTGTCTGCCGTCTAATAACTACCCACACTGCAAGTGCCGCGAATAAGTGTCGGAGGCCCCAGAGGCCGACATGCAGAACAAGGGGAGGTTTAATCAACAACAGAGGAGACCTCAGCCATTTTAATTAGCCACACACACACACACATAGAGAGCGACTCCCCTGGGCACGCTGGCGATAGGGCCTGGATTGTTTGGTTTCCTGTTCGACTGAGGAAACACTGGTGATTACAGCTCCAGCCATGGCTACCTCAAAAAACAATCTGCTGTTTTATATAAATAGCCAGAGGACGGAGTCCGTTTTTTGCACTCTTAAGCAACACTTCTCTTTCTTTTTTCGCTTTCTTTCTTTCTCTGAACTATAATTAGTCAATAGTGTTGCTCCCCAGCGGTTGCCTTTGGTCAGCAACAACATCCTCTTTCACATATTACCTCCGCATGTGTCTCGCTCTTTCATTCTGGCTCTTTTCTTCTCACACGTTTAACAATGTGTTTGGTTTGGGAGCCACGGGCGCTCGAGGTCATCCCATAAACACCGAAACGGTGAGTTAGTGCCGCTAGTTACCATAGAGACCTTTCTGTGTACATGGGAGCCGCGTAAAAGCGCCACAACGAGAGCGAGCGAGGTGCTGGTTATGAGTGCAAAACGCACAACAGAAGAGAGACTAAAAGAGTGAGCGAGACTCTTCCTGTTTGCAGACTTAGTCTTCGTTTCCTGTTCGTGACTTCTTGTATGCGGCTATTTTTGTTACTGCCAGTTTCTATTGAGGTAGAAGACAGCAGTTCATGTTTCAAGGCCCAAATGGCCACAGATGTTAGCATAGCTACACGTTAGCAAGCTAAAACAAAATCTTGAATTTCAAATGTATTTTTTGAATTTCTGGAACCAGGTAACAAACTTAGGTTGTAAAAATGTCGTGGGAATGCGGTTTCGAAATGCTTCTGCAGTGTTGAAATATCCAGTTTTTTAGTTGTAGTTATAACGTTATTTAAAGGTTACAAAATTGTTTCTATCAACATTCTACTAACTTTATTTTCACCCAAAATATAACATTATTTGAATGTTCATTTTTAACATTCTAAAAGCATGTGATGATAAGAACATTCTTTAAATGTTACAAAAACATTTCTATTAACATTCTATTAACTTTATTTTCACCCGCTATAACGCTATATAGCATTCATTTTTAATTTTCTAAAAACATTAAAATGTCTTGTCGTCGTTATAACATTATTTAAAGTTTGCAAAAATTTTACTTACAACGTTCTATTAACTTTATTTTCAAACAAAATATATTGTTATTTGAACTTTATTTTTAAAATTCTAAAAACGTTAAATGTCCAGTTTTCTTGTTATAGTTATAACGTTATTTAAAGGTTACAAAAACATTTCTCGAAACGTTCTACTAACTTCATTTTCACCCAGAATGCGTTATTTGAATGTTCATTTTTAATATTCTAAATACCAAAACATAATGTTATTTGGACTTTATTTTAAAGTTGTAGTGTAATTTAAAGGTTACGAAAACGTTTTTTTACAATGTTCTATTAACTTAATTTTTACCCAAATTATAACGTTATTTGAACTTTATTTTTAAAATTCTAAAAATGTTAAACGTCCATTTTTCTTGTCGTAGTTATAACATTATTTAAAGGTTACAAAAACATTTCTACCAATGTTGCATTTACTTCATTTCCACCCAACTTTTACCAACTTTTTTACTTGAATGTTTTTTTATATATATATATTCTAATAACACTAAAATGTCCATCATTTTAACGTTATTTAAAGGTTACAAAAACATTACTTACAACATTCCAGTAACTTTATTTTCGCCCAAGATTTGAACCTTTATTTTTAATATTCTAAACACTAAAATGTTGAGTTTTCTTGTCGTCATTATAACTTATTAAAGATTACAAAACCTTTTCTAACAACATTTTACTAACTTTATTTTCAGGTTACTTTGAACGTTTATTTTTAATATTCTAAAAATGTTAAAATGTCCGGTTTTCTTGTTGTAGTTATAACGTTATTTAAAGGTTACAAAATTATTTCTATCAACTTTCTACTAATTGTATTTTCACCCAAAATATAGTGTTATTAGAATGTTCATTCTTAAATCTTAAAACTAAAATGTCCAGTTGTCATTTCATGATTAGTACGTTGTTTAAGACTATGGTGCATTTTCATGTTAAAACGCATTACTTTTGCTACGGTTACAGCTGTCGTTTACACTACTCGAAAACTGAGACTTTTCGAAAATGCTGCAGACCCCATTTTAGTTTGGAAACTCTGGGGTTGCGTTTCAGTGTAAACGGACCAAAACTGAGACTTTTGAAAACAATGGCATGGCTGCCTACATTCGCTCTGCATATCCTTGATGGCCGTGTAAACAATAACATCATGCACATTATGAATGGTCATGTGACATGCGTTTTCAGTTGAGTGGTGTGGACGGAGATCGTTTCTGAAACGCAGTAAAAACGCCAGTGTAGGCAAGGATCGTTTTAATTTTAACCGTTAACAAAAACAAAAACGTACTAGTGTAAACAGGGCCTAAATGTTACAAAAATGTTTCTTAGAATGTTCAAGTACAAATAACATCACAAGGACGTTTTTAGAATGTTGATCTCAGAACATTTTCTCTCAATGTTACGAGAACATAGAGCAAATATTAATAAAGTCACAAGAACATTTCTTAACATGGATATAACTGTAAAAAAAACTTTAAGTTGTGAGAATGTTCCCTGTGCAGGCAAGGATAGATAGCCTGGTAAACAAAACTGTTTCAGCAAGTTATCTTGGTACTAGTATGTCTAAACAACATGTACTTATTAAGCTAAGCTTACAACTAAGCTGCGTGGGCTTTTTGACAAAGCGAAACAAGACAAATGGCCAGGCTATTTCTGTCCGTCTCACATGGCCATTCAGAAAACAAGGTCTCCAACATGTCGCAAAAACCCCATGGTGCGAAGAGTTCACAGGCGCTTAATGGCTAACTTAGCCTAGCGTCTGATTAGCCCTGAGGGTTCAGACCCAAATTTAGGGAGTAGAGATGGAAAAACTAGTTAGGCATGAAACCCTTTTCCGTTCATCGTGCTGACTTTTGGTCCCCTGCAGATAACACACTAATGAAAATGCATTTTTTATAATTTCTTATAAAAACAAGATGTTAAATACCAGTTTTTCATTCTTTTGCTTTGATAACATATAGGTGCGTGTCATTCCATTCAAGCTACCCAAGCCAAATCTTCAATGTTTCTCATTCCTTGGACTGCATTTGAAGGAAAAGCAAATATACTTTTCAAAGCGGCTGTGAGATAAGTTGACACATTTAAATAGGCCTCCCGTTCTCGCTCTCTATTTTACTGTTGCTAAATCGACCTTGTGCAAGACAGGATCTCCAATTTTAGATACATTTGACCGCATTCACATACACCCTCTCGCTCTGTTCTTCGCTGGCTTCTAATCTCACCATCTGTCTTCCCTTTCTTTATCTTGCTATCTATCACTCCTGTCCTGATATTTCCCATTCCTCCTGCTCACAGAAATCTAATGTGACATGATTTAATTCTTCACAGTCCATTATCTCTATACAGATCGTTTTTTGTTTTTTTTCACACACAGGTTCTCTTTTAAAACCAGCAACTCATGCTACACCGTTTCAAACAATCTGACACTCCAGTAAGAAAAAAACACATAACACACACATACACACACATTGGGAAAAACTGTCTATTTTTCTTTAGATTAACTATTCATTGTCAATACTGATGTAAGAAATGCACCCTTGTGAAAAGAAGTTTGCTTGCCTATATATAGACACTCACTTAATATTGTAAAAGAGCAAACTTCCTCTATTCAATGACTTTTAAGTCATTGACTAAAGTTTTAAATGGTAACTGAATATATTTAATGCCAGAGGAAACATTTTTGCTCTTTTATAGCTCAGGAGAAGTAACGGATTATGTTTAAGTATGAGCTACGTCTCTGAATCTCTAATACAGAGATTCACTGGTTGTGTTTTCGTCCTGAGTGTTCCTGCAGAGTCCACAGCTGTCTGAGCCATTCAGACCCTTTGCTTCCGCGGCAGCTGCTCAGGACGTTCGTCCAGCCAGTGCGCGCCTTTGTGTACACGTGTGTGTGCTATTCTTACATTTATAGCTGGTTGCAAATACTTGAGCATCTGCAGATACACAAGCCGTGTGTATTCCTGTCAACAACGAGATGAGGGGAGTGTGTGCTTGTGCGTGTGGAAGAGTGGATGGATTATTAAAACACTTCTTCAGTGTCGAAGTTTGTGCTTCTCTCAGTAGCGAAACAGGTTTCCACTCAATCCCAGACAACTTTTAACAATGCCAGTGTGTTATTCTGGGAGAACAGCCAGTCCACATGTAATTTAACTCAGATTAACTCAACTCAAAACAAATGTGAGACAACAAAACAGTGTATAATGTTAATATAGAAAACTGAATCTTATTAGATTGCTAAATGTGTGGTTAAAATTACACTTTTTCAGGGGACAGTTTTCTTATTGTTAACTAAGACTAATTCTAACAATTTGTGAATTTTAAATAATGCTGAAATCAAATATAGATATTATAAATGTTCCAACTCACTGAAGCTGTATGCAAACTACGCAAGAATCAGCAGATGGCTGAATTGTTGTAACACTATGTGGCTTCTAACCTAAAGAGAGTTAGAACATGAACAAGAAGCTATAAGCAGACTGCGGAGTCATGCCGGTCAGCTGATGCGACTACACATCATCCGGAGTCTGTGTGTGCGTGTGTACTACAACTAGCTACTGCGTTATATCAGCAGAAAGGCTAACTGCCTTACCAGGTCAATGTGAGGAATGTGTCTGATGTTGAGAAGACAGCATGATGGAGGAGAAAGGGCAGGAGTAAAGGAGCGCTGCCTCGGGGTGAGGTCACGTCTGTGAGTGTGTGAGTGGGTTTCAGATGTAATGAAGACAATACTACAGCGTGAAACATACTCTATGCAAGTTTGTGAACATAAACCAAGCTAGACAGCTATATTTAAATTATAAATAACACGCATTTAATTCTAGTGAAATTCTTTTGAAGGATATTTTTATATTTAATATATTTATACTCATCATTTTTTTTGCTTAAATGAGGTGTATGACCTTTGGAAAAACCTTTATGATGCAATTATGTTGCCTTAAAATACTGCAACTGTCAACATGTTTATAGCTGTCTGCATGAATAACATTTCTAGTTACAGTCGATTTCACATTTGTTGCATCCCAGAATGAGTCAGAACACAGTTACATGTATGTAGGTCAGAAAAATACTCTATGCAACTACATAAACATGAATTGATGCATTGCAAGTGTTAATGTGGCAGTATCAAACCTCCGTACTGTAGAGAGTGAAACGGAAAGTTGTTTTTAAAGGCATTCTAAATTATTTAAATTTTAATTCGAAGATCAAACGCAGTACATAATGCATTCTCAGAGTTGCCACAAGGGGCGCTGTAATACATAATGTAAAATCAAAAATAACAATATTATTATTTTCTTAATAAAGTTTACCTAGTTCTATGATGAGAACTCTCTGAAGATTTTAGCGTGGCAATGGATATATAATGTATAATATAGCCCACAGCAGATCTATACAGGTGGAGCTGGGGAGGTGGAGGGTTTCAGAGGAACTTTGAAAGTGCGCTGCGGAATGCTCTAGTGAATGCTAACCAGTCGTTTAAATTTAAAGCAATAAGCTCATTGGCTGCATATGGAAACTGATCAGCTTGTGCCAAGTAGTTTAACGCTGTGAATATCATCAGTTTGCGTTAATGACTGCACCATCTAGAGTTTCATGACAGAACTTGGCATTCTTACTAGAAACTATTTATCATTGGACATTTTTCCAAATAAAAAAGCTTGTCTTTATAATTTTTTATCAAAATTTCATAACTGCCATATACAACATATATACACTACTGTTCAAAAGTTTGGGGTCAGTACATTTTTATCTTTTTTTTTTTTTTTTAACAAATTAATACTTTTATTCACCAAGGATGTATTAAGTTAATAATTAAAAGTTTATTAAAAGTTAATAATAAATAATTTACA
>JAHKKF010502152.1:0-12972 GCA_019740295.1 Labeo calbasu
ATGGAATTGGATTTGTCCTCTCCACACGATCAAGAGAGCGACAATCTTCCTCTTGTTTCACACGGTGGCTTCAACTTAATTAGCTCGTCTTGCAAAGCATCTGCTCTCCAATCAGCCTCCATTTTGAGAGGGTCAATCTGCTCATCTCCAGCAGCAAATGTCCTCACGTATCCACACTCACGCTCTACAGCGGGGGTCCGTTCATTATCAATCACGTCGCCAGGATTCAGCCAAGCTCAACAGATGACTAGAACTCTGTCTCTTGTTCTAAAGACGTCTTTATGTAGCAAAAATGGCACAGGAGTTGAATCTGAAGTGGCATGTACACTACTGTTCAAATGTTCGGGGTCAGATTTTTATTTTACTGAGCAAAGATGCATCAAACTTTTCAAAAGTGACCATAAAGACATTTATAATGTTACAAAAGATTATTTCAAATAAATGCTGTTCTTTTGAACTTTCTGTTAGTCAAAAAATCCTAAAAAAATAAACATGTGTGATGATTTCCACAAAAATATGAAGCAGCACAGCTGTTTTCAACACTGATAATAATCAGAAATGTTTGTTGAGCAACAAATCAGCATATTAGAATGATTTCTGAAGAATCATGTGACACTGAATACTGGAGTAATGATGCTGAAAATTCAGATTTGCATCACAGAAATAAATTACACTTTAAAATATATTACAGTAGAAAACAGCTATTTTAAATTATAAAAATATTTCACAATATTATTGATTTTAATATATTTTAAATCAATTAAATACAGCTTTAGTGAACAAAAGGGACTTCTTCCAAAAACATTAAACAAATCTTACAGACCCCAAACTTTTGAAAAGTGGTTTATACCAGATGTGTACTATGTACTATTTTTAGTATTTACTATTCGAGTACTGAACACATAAATTCTTAAGTTTTAGTATTTGTGCAGTTTCTTAAATTGTTGAACTATGCAGAAATGCTTCAGATGAGTGTCTTCGGCATGACTTTATCTCATTTTTTTTCCTCCAGATTTAGCATTTAACAGTGTTTTTACTATAGTGCACATACTTGCACTACAGATTTGAACAAACGTATAACATTACATATTCATACCATGAGTGCATAACAGTTACTGTTTGTGGTACAGACATGAATGATCTGATCAAATTTTGTCAAGGAGAGATTTGTTTTTACTTTTCTATGCGATCTGATTTACATTTCTTATTGGTGGACAGCAAAACTTTGCATGTGCATTTTGATGCATTTTTGCATCAAAGTTGTAAATAAAATAAAGATTACTGGAGTGTGTTTTACAAGAATTTACAGTTTACAAGACTACTTCAGTTTTTCTACTTCAGAATTTTATGTTTAATGCAATGTTACTTGCCTTTTTTACTAGTGATTTCTAAGTGAAAATTGTTGTAAATGCTGTAAAAAAAAATTGTAAATCCTACACCATTTCTTTCAGTCTATGTAAAAATCTAGTAATGTTTGCAATTCACTTGTGGTGTAGAAATGGCACACTTTGGCTGTAATGTTGTGTTGCTGCAGATGCTTGTGTTGATAATTGGTTGGAACGACATAATTCAGTCTTACCGCATTGATGTGGGCTGATTGCATGCATAAAAATGTTATTTTTCTCCTGAAGGGTGATGTAAGATGAGCTATGAAGAATTTTTCCTCATAACGAGAGGTTATCAGATGTTCCGGGCGGTGACATGTGGTCGTTACAGTTGCCATATGCTCTCCGTGGACCAAAAGCCAACACTCGCTACATGAACACACACACACAGAGTCACAGGAAAAATGCTAATTCATGTCAAACTCTGAGGGACGGGGGCGCAGAGCAGTTATTTGTGCAATTTCTGAACATGCTGGCGTACACACAGTAATCCGTGTTGGGCTGACAGTGATATTCGCTGCCCTTTTCCTTCCCCTGCCATTGCTGTGGTTTTTAATAATTCACCCCGTCTGAACTAAGTCACATTAACGCTGTCAGCTCCTGTTTGGGCAGCCAAGCGAGAGGAGACTATTAGAAGCTCCTTGCTTTTCTCCTCTGCTCTTCTCTCTCCCTGGCATCGGTTATCAGTTCGTTTGTCAATCCTGTCGGCGTGCAAAATGCAGTTGTGTTCATGTACAGTATGAATATATTCATGTCAGAATCATGTTTAAAAAAACCTGTTTTGGAACTATTATGGGTTTTTTGTATTGCAACATTATTTTCATGACAATTAAACATTTTCCCCCACAGCAAAAGAATTCCATTTCTGTCGACATGTTTCTAGCAGCTCTCTGAATAATAACACATCTGCTTTAATAGCACAGACATTTGAGGGAAACTCAATCACGCCCTTGAGCACTCATGTTTGTTACTGCCAGAGGAGTGCAAGAACACAGTAAGAAAGAAATGAATACTTTTATTCAGCAAGGATGCATTAAATTGATCGAAAGTGACAGGAAAGACATTTAAAACCTTACAGAAGAATTCTATTTCAAATAAATGCTGTTCTTTTAAACTTTCTATTCACCAAAAAATTCTGAAAATAAAATGTGTAAGTTTTCACAAACATATGAAGCAGCACAACTGTTTAAACATTAAAAATAATAATAAATATTTCTTGAGCAGCAAATTTCTGAAGGATCATGTGACACTGAAGACTGGAGTAATGATGCTAAAAATTCAGGTTTGATCACAGGAATAAATTACATTTTCAAATATATTCAAATAAAAAACAGTTCTTTTAAATCATAATAATATTTCACATTTTTACAGTTTTTACTGTATTTTTTATCAAATAAATGCAGCCTTGGTGAGCAGAAAAGTCATAAAAATACCAGACTTGAGCTGTAGGGTATGTACTCTGTAATGCTCATTTTTCGCCTTACTATGACCCAGTAAGTGTAAATTAGTACATGCAATATCTTAAATATGGATAATTTAGAGTTAGAGAGAGAAAAGTTTGGAGGTGGAAAACCTAAAACTAAAGAACCTAAATTTGAAACCTATTTGTTTTTAAGTAAAATTGTTGGGGAAACAACGTTTGAGAGACACATTTCAGCACCAAGTTTTAAATCTCTTGCTATTTCAATACCTGTATGACTTTCATTTCATTCATATTTTGATATGTCTCAGTGTTTTGGTCCATACAATGAAAGTCAGTCTATTTTTTTTGTTTTGTTTTGTTTTTAAAAATACAAAGAAACAGAACAGTGAACAAAAAACTTTAGGTCTAATTCTAGGTCTAGTTGGGAAGTAATCATATTGTAAAATTTGCACTTTTAAACTCCACTTCTGCTTCTGTGAACAGTAAACCCCGCCTACTTTGATTTGATTGGCCATCTCATGAGCGCTGTTAGACCGCTGAGGCAGATCAACCTAAATATGTAACTTTTAAATCTTTTTGTTATCCTAACAACAAACAAAATGTTGCATAATGGAGTGGAGCAGATCAGTGCAGGATTTTCAAATATTAGAGGGACAATTTGGCCATTTCTAATTATGTGGGTAGGGGGAAATCATCCCCCTCAATGCTCTTCTGATTATTCACAATATCTACTTTTGGGTGTCACAGAAAAAAAGTAATTCATGCCAGTTTGCAACAACATGACAGTGAGTAAACGATGCCGGGACTTTCATTTTTGGGTGGCCTGTCTCTTTAAAGCCAGCCACTTTTCAAGCCTTCAAAAGATCAGTTGTTGAAAACTGCTCTGTCACTCCTAAAGAGGAATCCATTATCTACCGGTTTCACATGTTGTCGCTGCAGCTGGGCAGGTGGTGCCGAACACACCGGGCGCTGTGCTGTCCGTGGCGCTTTTATAGCCGGAGCAGCTGTCAATATCCGCAGTGGGAGAGAGACACCTGAGGCTCACAGTCAGGGTCCTGCGACGGCCGTCCCAGGAGGCCGCTGGGCATCTGCTCTCTGCTGCCTTTACCTAAGATTCTCACCGGCTGGAAGCAGCCTGTGGGAAATCATAAACACACACATACACACACACTCTTGGGACGAACGAGGTTTGATTACGCACCTGCTCCAGCTGGAGTCTGATGGAGTCTATTGGCCTCTGAAGAGTGACCGCTGCCAATGCTGTTGATTCAGACGTTCACACTCGCTCAACACGCCACCGCAGCTTCCATAATGAGAGCTCATTTCAGCTGCATGTTGTCGACGCCACACTTTTGACTCAATGACACACCCTGAGCCTGCCAGATACAGAAATATCCCAGACAGATATCTCATACAAATAAAGCACCATGCTGTTCTTTGAAGTACCTTGGAGTATGAGACATGTAAATATTGTGTTAATAATGTAAATACATAAAACTATGCAACGCTATGCAAAACTTCCTGCCGTGATGCTATGCAGCTGCTAAGGTATTCGGGATGTTTCCAAGCAGTTTTAATGCTGTTAATTAAAATTAAAATAATTTTAAATAATTTCTGTTATTTGAAATAAAGCTGAAATAAAATTAAGTATACATTATATGAAAAATTAAAAAAAAAAACTTTAAATAGTTTCTAAAACATTTCTATGCAGTTGGGAAGGTATTTAGGGTGTAAAACTAATTATTCAGAGTAAAACTGCAACAATTAAACATAATTTTCATGAATTAAAATAAAGCTGAAATAAAATATAAATATTAGATGGAAAAAAACATGCTGCTCTAATGCTAGGGTGTTGCTATTGCAATTATAATAAAAAATAAAGCTTATATTACATTATATTATATTATATTATATATGAATTTTATTGTTATTAAAAAGACAAAAACAACAAAATTACAAAAACTTTACATTTAAATGAAAACAGAAAATATAAAAGTAAAATAATATAAAATATAAAGAATTATATTATATATTAATTTTATTGTTATTAAAAAGATACAAAAATAACAAAATTACTAAAACGTAACCCTAAAAATTAAAATGAAACCTGAACGTAAACAAATAAAAGCTACATATCACGGTAAATACTAAAATAACACTTTTTGCTGTCATTGCTGGGTTGTTGTTTACTAGCTGAAGTCAGAAATTCCTAAAAGATGCTGTGATTGGATGCCAGGGTGTTACTATGTGGTTGCTGAGGTATTCTGATTGGTTGTTAATGCGTTTCTGTTCAGTTGCTGTGTTGTCCTGGCTGGATGCCAAATTTTTTTACATTTTACAATGTCTAATTGGCACAAGTCAGAAGAGTCTCAGGTTCCTGCTTAAATATGCTGTAAGTTTATAATGTTTTTATCGTCCACTGAAAATCGCTTTCTTTAGCAATCAGTGCTGGAAAGACAAAAATATTAATATTTTGTTGTGTTTGTTGTGTGTGTCTAAACTTCCAGAAGCTGTCACAGGATTGTGTTGGTAATCTTCAGTAGGTGAAGAGCGCTTCATTTATATTCTCATAATTCTCAGAGGTTTAAGTGTGCCGATTTAAAGGCTTGTCTGTTCAGACTGCAGAGGGTACGGCAGGTTTCCTTCAGGTTTATGGCGTTCCTGTTGGAGTTTTGTGGGTAAATATGTTCCTGCAGTTCAGCTGAACACAACCTCAAACTTTTAATGAGAAAAATCCTTTTCTTTATTGACTTCTGTTAGAGTTAGTGTTCACGTTGAAACCTATTCCCAGCAGTGCTTTCACGTGCATGCATGAAAGTCATCCAAGGAAAAGCCAACAGAAATCTTTTGAAAAGCAGTTGTTGACAGAAACATTAAAGTTAGTCAAATATTTTAGAAAAAAAAAAAAGATTTTTGCCAAAAAGAGTGCAAAAACATATTATGTTGTATTATATTATATTGTAATATTTTCATAATTTTATTGATATTAAAAAGACAAAAACAAAATTACAAACTTTACATTTAAACGAAAACAGAAAATATGAAAGTAAAATAATATAAAATATAAATAATTATATATCATTATATTATTATGTAAATTATTATTATATATGATCTAATATTGTATTATTATTTTTTAAAATGGCAAAAAAAACATAATTGCTTACATTGTACATTTAAATGAAAACAGAAAATATACAAATAGAATAATACAAATTATTTATCAATATGTTCAGCATATTAATGATACTAAAGTAACAATGCTATAGGTGAATGGACCTGATAAAAATATTATTTTAGTTTTTTTCTTATGATATAAAATATAATTAAATATTTAATTATATATACACTTTTGGTATTAATGTAGTTGCTTCTTATTATTTTCTGTTTCATTTATAATTTATATTACTAAGTAATTCATTATTATATTTTGTCATATGATAATGTAATTTTCAGTAATATGATAATGTAATGTTTATTAATGCTGAGATAGTTTTACTAGCTGCTCTGCTGATAATAATATACAGTAATTTCTGGAGATGTTTAAGAGCGTGTTGCAGACTGTTCTGTGTCTGTATCTTGTTTCGTTAATTATGTGTCTGATATTAAATCCTGACCCCAAACTCCAGCTCATCGAGAGTTTCTGTGGCGACAGCATGTTTTTATTCCTAATTGCTGATAGGACACATCTCACTCATTCCTCGCCTCATGAGCCGCAAACTCTCCAAATTAGAGCGATGCAATGAAAGTTGATGGTAGAGGAGGTTTAGCTGTAGTCAGAAGTATCTTTTTATTGTGTTTTGCTGTTATTCATGGCTGTTGAAGCAGGGAATGGAGTGGAACAGGCTTTGAAAGAGCACAGCTGTATTATTATTGTGAGAAGTGAGGCGTAATCTTACCTTGACACACATTTTGTCAATGAAACTGATATATGAGCAGCCTTGACCTTTCTGCACAATCATTTGGTTTCATTTTGGTTGTCACACAGCAAAAAGAATGTACTTTAATATATGTAATATGAATTATTTACATTTCCTGAAGAAATCCTGAGCCGTCTGTCATGCAAAACTCACTGCCAGGATGATTTGCCAGAGCACTGATATGTGGTTGCTAAGGTGTTCTGAATGGTTGCTAGGTGGCAAAGATCCACATCAAAAGTACCAAACCTTAAATCTGAGATATTGTGCCTTTTATATATATATATATGGCACAATAGTAGTATTAATAGTAGTATTAATATTTAACGTACTGTTACATGCTACATAATGAATGTTTTAATAAATAAGAATATAATACAAATATTTACTAAATATTAGCCTACTGTAACATACTATGTAATCATTTTGAATAAATATGAGTGTAATAATAAATATTTATTATGTATTAAGATATTGTAACATGCATAATGAATATTTTATTAAATGTGAACATAATAAATATTTAATATATACATATTGTATTTACTAAATATTAACATTGTTACATGGCTACTACATAATGAATGTTTTCATAAACATAAAAATAAATATTTAACAATTATTAATGTATTGTTACATTTTACATAATGAATGTTTTAATCAATTTTAACATAATAATAAATATTTAATAAATACTAACATTGTTACATAGCTACTGCATAATGAATGTTTTTATAAATATGAACACAATAATAAATATTTAACAAATATTAATGTATTGTTACATTTTACATAATGAATGTAAAATAAGACGTAAAATTACTGTTATGAATGTATTAACTAACATAAACGAGCAATGAACAATACATTTATTACACTATTTATGAATCTTTGTTAATGTTAGTTAATAAGTCATTTGTTGTTCATGTTAGTTTACAGTGCATTAACTAATGTTAACAAACACAACTTTTGATTGTCATAATTCATTAGTAAATGCTGAAATTAGCATTAACTAAGATTAATAAATTCTGTAGAAGTATTGTTAATTCTTAGTTCATGTTAACTAATGTAGTTAACTAATGAAACCTTATTGTAAAGTGTTACCATTTAAACATAATAAATATTTAATAAATATTAATGTACTGTTACATACTGGATACTGGATAATTAATGTTAGGTACTGCTACATACTGCTATATACTTTTTATACACTATATATAATATATATATATAATTATATATCTTAAATATAGCTGTTACATTGTGTTGTTAATTGTATTTCTGATTTATGTTAATTTATTATTTCTGTTCTGACTTGTGTGGATTTATTTTGATTTTATTTCTGTTATTTTTATGTTAATTTTTATTGCACAGAAGGTCAAAAATCATTTCACTGCACGTTATACCGTGTCTGTGTGTGTGACAAATAACATTTGAATTTGATTTAAACTCATTTAAGTTTTGGTTCTGGCGGTGTGGCTCTGAATCCCAGTGTCCAGTTTTATGCAAATTCTGTCATAAAAGAAATAAATATGCAGAAATAATTCTTTCACTGTCATCAACTCAAAAGCCGGAAAAATGATTGTGAGAAAGAAAGACATTATTGAGATGCGAGCGCAGGCAAACACTGCAGGGCACAGACAGTAAAACTGATTAGTATTCATCTGACATCAGGCAAGAGGTGCCGTGCATTAGCATGAGGAGAAGGATGTCAAAATGACAAAGAAGATCTGCTTTCCTCCGCCTGGATTTACTGTGGCGTTCAGGACGAGTGCTACTCGTGGGTTCGGAGGGTCTGGACCTCACGGTGAGGGAATAAGGGACTCCTTTAAGATGAATAACTACAGGACAGGGTTATTAGTGTTAGCTAAAACTAAATCCATTAAAAAAAGTTACAATAAACATTAACTGAAATATAATAAATGATTTAAAAAAAAAAAAATAATAATAATAATAATACATTTTTTTTAAGTAAAACTAAATCGATTAAAAAAAACATGCTTGTTACTTAAAATAAAACAAACATTATATATTATACATACACCAAAAATTGAAACAAAAATGTAATTACATCTAAAATAAGACATTTCTCAAAACTTAATACAAGCTTTGTAGACATATTTTTAAAAAAATTAATTTAAAAGAATAAGAAAATAAAATCTAAAAAAAAAAAAAAAAAGGATGATGGACAAAAAAATATACACAACATTTGCATGTTATAACAAAGTACAATAGACTTCAGAGAAAATGCCCCAACATGTTAATAATTGTTTTGGACAACTTTACTTTCAACTTCAGTAGTTTTTATCTTGAATATATAGCTTGAAGATGCTAAATAATGCTAATTTATTTGAATGGATGCAAATTTATTTAAATCATAAAAATAAAATGTCTTCTTTTTATGTTTTCTCAAAGTTTAGCAGAAGGGAAGTATAGTTTAGAGAAGCAGTTTAAAAGTTGTCAGCTCTGGAAAGCTCTTCAAATCTTCGCCTGATGTACTGCATGCTAAGATGGCGTCTGCATTTAAAATAGTTTTTATAGCCAAAAACGAATTTGTAATTGCTTAAGGCTTGGCCAACACATTGCAAGTGTCATCTCGATATGTTATACCTAATAATGTGTTTTTTTATAGTGGTGGTAATGATCCTCAAGGGATCATTAGAGTTTCCTTCTGAGTCTCACTGGTCCAGAAATGTGCCTCAACCCACAGTTGCTTTGATTTGTAGTTTGTTCAAGTATCTGTGGATATTGATCGGAGTCTGTCTGAAAACAGTAACCATATTAATCATAACTAGACAAATGTAGAGCACATCAGTGTTTTCTGTTTGCCTCCTCTGTACAATATACTGTTTGTATTTGGTGTAGATGCACCTTAAAATATTTAGTAACCCTTTATATAAAGGCTGTGTAAATAACGGTTTGTAAAGATATCCATAATGCTTTATAATCCGTTTTATACCTGTAACCACTTGTATGATGCAATATAATACATACCTATCCATGGTTATATCTTAAAAATATATAATGCATCAAAACTCAATATATGCATTATGCATTATGTTCTTTAAAGATAAAACCTTATGCAAGTATTGAAATTTATTCTAAGGTTATTATTGTTTATTAAAAAATTATTATTATATTTTTATTTGTTATATTATTATATATAATAATATTATATTATTATTATTATATTAAATTAATATTATATTTTTCAACTATTGTTTAAATTATTGTTTTAATTATTTATTTATTTATTTCATTATTATTAATTAAATGATTTTATTTCATAAAAAGGGTCATTTTTAATTCTTGCACGTATATTTTTCAGAGGTGTGAGGTTCACTTAATTTGGGACCTTATCGTAGTATGTAATTATTGCCGTTGTTTTGACGTGATGCATAAAGCCACATTATATTAGATTACATTAATACTGAAATTAATCCTTGCTTCAGAAATCAAATTATCCCACACAGAATTGCGCATTTGCATGGTTGATATTGAATTTAATGGCATGCATTATTCAGGCCTTCTTATTTATTCCAGGTTAATTAAATTAAAAGTCTTGTTTCCCAGTTTGCCATCTGCTGTCGCTTCGAGCGTACGGATGACTTGTTCTGGTGTGTGTGTGTCCCATCTGAAGGGCCCTATTCTCAGTCTGTTATGAAGGTTAAAAATATGCCGGAGGGAAGCATCTTTTCTCTCTGCAGTTCTCATTGTCTTTGCTTCTTTCAGCATGTCAGATTGTCTCCCAAATATAATAGTTAACAACAATTACTGTAATTAACTCTAATTTATAAAACATATAGTTCTGGCTGCAGAGTTATATTCAAAGCCGCCGTAAGATAGCAGATAAAAGCATTCGAGTTATATCAGTTATACCATATATCTACAATGTCTCTATTAAGTGACCATGTTCACGTACTATAGTATTTACATAGTACTTTAAAGAATACCATTTTCAAAAAGAAGAAAAGTTTATTTACATAAACACATTTATTTCTTATATAGATTTATTTTAAAGAACTGTATTTAATTATTTATTTATTTAAAAATTATTTTAATTATTTATTTTAATCATTTAATCAATATTTGTTTATCATATCAAATGTTTTGTTAATGTATTGCTTAGTTTTTAAATGGCATTTTATTCATTTTAATTTCTTTATTAATGTAGTTAATCTAATTTTTTATTATTTTTGTGTTATTAATTTTTTTCCTCAGTTTAAGATACATCATGTGTTAACAGCGATTTTACTGTTTTCAGTATAATGTAATTTTTGAATAATGCATGCACTATATATGCAAATTTGCTTTCAGATTTTTTTATGTTATCTGCTGAATGATAAAAATGGTGTAAAAAAATCTCACAGATGCATAATGAAGGAGGGATCATTTAGGTCCCAAAACCACCTAGCAAACACCCAAAACACCATAACAACTGCATAGAAATGTGCTGGGGGAAAAAAATAATCAGACCATCTTAGAAACCACAGCAACAAGCTGGTACAGTAACATTTTAGTTACTGTGCAAAAATCTAGTTGCACACTGTTCTTATGTTAGTTACAGTAGAGTGAGTTTGTGAACACTGCTCAGTTATTCAGCGCATGTTTTCAGGTCTGAACTCCACAGAGTCACGTGGGATTCACTCAGATGCCCATTAGATCACATTTTAATCAACTATGTGAATTGAAAAGTGCTTTCACGAACCCTTGAGTTAGTGTGTGTGTGTGTGTGCAGTCATCCTGTACCTTACAGTGCTGTAATCCGCTGTGAATCCATCCAGCCTAGTGAACCGACTTTGCCTGTCTGACCTTTTTTGGACGCTGGGATAATTGCATTTTATTGACAATGTCCTTGAACGGGGACAGGACGTATTTGAGTGTTTTTGGATGCCGTGTTGATGGACATGCACACGGACACACACTCATTTGCCATTTATCAAGCTGGCAGACCTTTACTCACTGTGTGTTAGTAATTACTGACAGCACACACACACACTTTGTGAATATCACATCGGCTCTTACTAATCTTTGAAAGCCCTTGAAACGAGCGCTAAATGCGGCAAACACAATGACAGTGAATGTTTATTGGCAGAGAGAAGGGTCATATGCTCATACTGATTTACAGTCGTAATCTGCTCTGCTACTCTGCACTGTATGTGACTTAATATGATGTCATGATATATATATATTATAAAAATAACTGGATATTTACTTTTGAAGTCAATGTGAGTGATGTTTCCCATGCAAAACTCGCAGTCATAACACTAGAGTGTGCTGAGTGGTTGCTACCGTGTTCTGAATAGTTGCTAGAGTGTCCTGGGTAGTTGATAGAGTGTTTTGGGTGTTCTTAATAGTTGCTGGGTGTTGCTAGGATGTTCTGAATAGTTGATAGGGTACTCTGAGTGGTTGATAGTGTGTTCTGAATAGTTGCTAGGGTGGTTTTAATAGTTGATAGGATGTTCTGAATAGTTGATAGGGTATTCTGGGGTTTTTGGGTATTGCTAGGATTTTCTGAATAGCTGCTAGGGTGTTCTTAATAGTTAATAGGGTGTTCTGAATAGTTGCTAGGGTGTTATGAGTTGTTGATATGGTGTTTTGTGTTGTTGATAGGGTGTTTTAGGTGTTGCTAGGATGTTCTGAATAGTTAATAGGGTGTTCCGGGTTGTTGATGGGGTGTTTAGGGTGTTCTGTATAGTTGCTAGGTATTCTGAATAGTTGATATGATGTTCTTAATAGTTGTTAGGGTATTTTGGGTGTTCTTAATAGTTGCTAAAGTTTTCTGAATGATTAATAGCGTGTCTTGGGTGTTCTGAATAGTTGCTAGGGAATTCTGAATAGTTCATAGGGTGTTATGGGTGGTTAATAGGATGTTCTGTGTTGTTGATAGGGTGTTTTAAATGTTCTTTATAGTTACTAGGATGTTCTGAATAGTTGATAGGGTGTTCTGGGTTGTTGATAGAGTGTTTTGGGTGTTCTTAATAGTTGCTAGGGTGTTCTGAGTTGTTGATAGGGTGTTTTAGGTGTTCTAAATAGCTACGAGTTGTTGATAGGGTGTTTTGGGTATTGCTAGGATGTTCTGAATAGTTGATAGGGTGTTTGGGGTGTTCTATATAGTTACTAGGATGTTCTGAATAGTTGCTAGAGTATTCTGGGTGGTTGATAGGGTGTCTTGGGTGTTCTGAATAGTTGCTAGGGTGTTCTGGGTGGTTGATAGGGTGTCTTGGGTGTTCTGAATAGTTGCTAG
>JAHKKF010502160.1:0-15069 GCA_019740295.1 Labeo calbasu
TTCAAGAACGACCCATTACTAATTAATAGCGTCGTGTATGCGCATCCCAGAGCCTGTGCTACATGAGCTTTTATGCTTAAAAAGTATACAAATTTTAATTTTTTGAAAAAAATTACAGATCGTTTCGCTAGATAAGACCCTTCTTCCTCGCCTGGGATCGTTTAAACCCATTTGAAGCTGCATTTAAACTGCATTTTGGAAATTAAAAATCGGGGCACCAATGAAGTCCATTATATGGAGAAAAATCCTGAAATGCTTTCCTCAAAAACCTTTCTTCACGACAGCAAGACATGAACATCTTGGATGACAAGGGGGTGAGTAAATTATTTGTAAATTGTTGTTCTGGAAGTGGAGTTCTCCATTAAGACATCATTCATAAAATTCTACCTTTAAACTATAAATTTGTCAAAAAAATTACAGTTTTGTCTGTATGCTGTTTTTCCCCCCACAAAACATATTGAAGAATGCAGCTCTTTTCCCTACAGTTAAAGTTCATAGTCACTTATGAGGACAAAAAAAAATGTCACTGAATTAAGATACATAATCACACTTCTGTATTATAGAGTTAAAGTTGTTTCATAACTGATGAACTTGGCAACCGCTGACACTGTTATTGAACTGAACTGAATCAACATTGAATTTGAATTGAGCTGACATTTTATTGTTTGCCGTATAGCTGTAGCTGAAACTGAAGCTGTTTTATAACTGATCAAATAACAAAGTATGTAAACATATTTTATTTTCCTATTATTACTATAAAGCTGCTTTTAACACACAGCCTGCATTATATAGTGCTACATAAATAAATGCGATTTTACTTGACTTCTCAAGCACCAAAAACATCATGAAAATGCTATAAAAGTAGGTGTGAGGAGCAGACAGGATAAAAATCACAACATATGGTTATGCAACAAACTGAGGGTGGGTAAAACAAATTGCAGAATTTTCATTTTTGAGTACACTGTTCCTTTAACTACAACTCAAAAGTTAAATTACTTGCCAGTTACAGTTACATCAGCAGTCGCTGTCATTACTTTCTCACTGTGTAAGGTTATGAGACTGTAATACTTCATTGGGAAGAACTGTAAGCAGGGAATTCATGAATACTAATTTGAGAGAGTGGACATAGTCTTACGGTTGTAGTTTTATTGGATCACAGGCTGTAAAAACTACCTTGACAGACCACCTCAGCCTCCTTTAGTGCAGACAAGCATTGACTTTCCCCACGTCCACCCCACACATGCCCAGTGTCACTGACAGCATTATTAATGTTGATCTACGGATGAGGTACACTCGCTGACCCTGAACTTCCCACAATGCCATTAGTTTGTCATTAGTCTCATGAAAAATGCAGCTTTTGGCAGTATGCACAAATACGTAGTAAAAACAAATGGGAAAAAGAAAATCATAAAGTATAACATTCATCACCCAATTGGCACGACGCAAATCACAGCTCCTACAGCCAAACAATAAACAAATATACAAGGGCTAGTGATGTCACAAGTTCTCCTCTGAAGTTTCTAGAATTGTGATGTGAATTCAAAGGATTCTGATCAAAATAAAATGGGATTACATAGAGCTATTACCTATACGACACTACAACAGTACGGCTTATGGTTCTTTGTCAGTCCCATTCCTTTATCTTCTCCCTAATCCTTATCAAAATAAAGACAGTTAGGCCACAAATATAACTTTAAAATGGAACATAAAAATGCATTGCATAATCCCTAAAGTGAACTAAAACTAAAACAATTAAAAAAATTAAATACTTGAAATAAAATAGACAATAACTGAAAAAAATAAATTAAAATAAATGTAAAAAGTAGTTGCTAATATAATTAGATCCCAAGCCAAAATCTTATTTTCATTTAGTTTAAGCTGAAACACTAACATAATTAAAACTAAATGCATTAAGACTAAACATTTATGTAAAAAAAAACCTATGTAGACTATTTTATTGAAAATATAAATAAAACTAATAAAAATGACAAAAACACACAAGAAAATTACCGCAATTTCAACTAAAATTAACTAAAATGAAAACAAATATAAAAATTAAAATCTGATTCAGATACTAACAGAAACTATATAGTATAAGAAAAGCCAAGCCTAGTGTTTTGTGTTAATATGAAGGAATTTCTATATTGATTTTTCACAGGTGTTTTACCTGTATTTTATTTTATGTACTGTACTGTGTTCAGTGTTGGGGGTAACGCATTACAAGTAATGTGAGTTATGTCATCAGATTACTTTTTTCAAGTAACTAGTAAAGTAATGCATTACTTTTTAATTTACAAGAAAATATCTGAGTTACTTTTTCAAATAAATAGCGCCAGTTACTTTGTTTTCCCATTTATTGACTAACAAGTCTCCTGTCTCCACGTTGAGAGAAATCAGGAGTAAGTGCAGAGCTGTTGGTTGTGGGTACTGTGCAATTTTGATGTAACTGTAGTTCTAGATTAAATGTGAACATGCATTAATTCATCTCACTTGCAAAAAAATAGACCCAGTATTTCTTAAAATGAATAAAAACAGTAAAATGCAAACTCAGAATATGACGTAAACCTGCAATAATTAAATATGTTAGGTAACACAAATATCTTGTATGTGTTACCATTTTATTAACCAGTGTCTTTGCTGCTGACTTTCGATGATCCAATTCAATCATACTAATAAGCAAAAATTGCTTTAGATACATTTTCTTATCGCTGAAGTGTGTTAAACTTTCTTCTTCTGTGTTCTACTGTACAGATGTGAATTTACTTTTTCTTCAGCCTGTGGTGTATTAATTTCCCTTTTGGTGTGAAAGGGCTTTTAGGTTTGCCAAAAATAGCTTTTTATATTAAAAACAAACAAGCAAGTCTTGCCCAGATTTTAAAAGTAAAAGAAAAGTAACATAATACATTATTTTCCATAAAAAGTAACTAAGTAACATAATTAGTTACACTGCCTTCCAAAAGTTTGGAAACGCCCTAGAAAAGTGGGGTTTTGGACAATATTGGCATGAATCTTTCTAAAATCTTTTAAAAACCTGAGCCAAGTTTAAACCAGTAACCAGGCATCACAGCTGGCAAAGGGGCATGTCTGACTTTTACATGTATATATTGCCATTATTATGTAATCTAAATGAAAATTATTATTGCTGGTCTTCAATGATAATGTCAAGTTACTTTAATGTATTTGCACCAAAAATGATAAGGATTTATGCTGACATCGTTCAAAACCACACTTTGCCATTGCCACCTTTTTAGGGAGTGATACAATATTGTAAAGCATTAATTTTAAAAGTAACTTTCCCCAAAACTGATTGTGTTGTGTTTTAGGGTTAAAGGAAATGTCCCTAAGAAAAACAAAAAAATGTACTGGTAATTTTCATCCATTTTCTTCTTCTTTTTTTTCTTTTTTTATTATTATTATTTTTAATATATTGATCAGATTCAGGATACTAAAATAACATTGATTCATTCTGTCTTTTTAAATGACATTCAAGCACTAGTGCAATAAATGAAGAGCAAAATGTGCATTATTTGTGAAACTGATGCTTTATCCATGCATTTCATGCTTTGTTCCTTTCAAAATCATTTCTCCCACTTTCCAACCTTTTTTGACGATGAAGGTGTTACAATTCCCAACAGGATATATCTACACAAACTAAACTGTATACTCAACATTGGGCCTTCATGATTATGATCAATATCAATTTGTTTCCATCATGATTCTCGATCACAACACACCCCAACATAGAAAGCCAGGCCTCAAAAAAAGTGTCTCACTTGAGTGTCTCACTGTAAACACCTAAAAGACTTTATACTGCTGTTCTTATATACCATATCTCGTAAATAATATCATTCAGACATGACTGGAAGGCATAATTATTGGAAGTCTACGCATTTGAGACCTTCTTGTGTCCCAACAGAGTATGAAGCATTGACAGAAGTCATTTTGTACATAACTTTAGCAAACGTTTTTCCATCATCTACTAGCCAATAGCCATTTCCCAGTATACCACAAACTGTATCAACTAAGCTTTCTTCAAAGTCATTTTATGTACAGTCCCACTCTCTCTCTCCCTCTCTGTAGGATTGTAAGACAAATGCGATATCCCACATCACATCATTAGACATGAGGCTGTTTAATTAAACCCTCAAGCAATGCCAACAATAGCCATTATAAAGCTCTCTTCCACCAAGCTTTTAATTAGTCCCTAAGACCCTCCAGTTTTCCAGACTCCTTCCACTTATGAACTGCCTTTCAAAGACTTTCCAAACACATGAAACTTCACTCCACATGTTCTTGAAACCAAAACCCTGAAGGTTCCACTGAACAAACAGATGAGTGCCAGCTCTGAGTATAATGGATCTTGGACAGCATGTTTTACTGCCCTCTGTAGGACTGGGGCGGTTTGCTTCAATGTAGACTTTGTCTACACTGAAGATTACAAAAATAAAAGAGTGAGACAGAAATATTCATGTAAAGGTGAAGTTTGTGATTTCAAAGCCACTAAGGACACCAAACAGAAATGCTACACTTTTAATATCTATCTATCTATCTATCTATCTATCTATCTATCTATCTATCTATCTATCTATCTATCTATCTGTCTGTCTGTCTGTCTGTCTGACTCTCTCTCTCTCTCTCTCTCTCTGAAAAAATAAATAAATAATTAAGTAAATACAAACCAATCCTTTAAAGCATACTATTCGTGCTGTTGTCTTTCCTCCACTTCCTGGAGCAGTGTCATTATAGGCATATAGTATATATAAATAAAATATAATCTAAATATAAAGTATACATAATATAAAGTTAATCAAATCTAAAATGTTTATTTAATTAATGACGTTAACATACAATAGCCAAAAATTGTCTCATTTTCATCTCTCGTCTCTATAATAGAAAATTTCCATCTATTTCTACTTAATCTAACCCATAAAATTACTTCCTTTGATATTACCTAATTTGAAATAGTCACAATAAATTATATATATGTGACCCTGGACCACAAAACCAGTCATAAGGGTCAGTTTTTTTTTTTTTAATTGAGAATTATAATCATATGAAAGCTGAATAAATAAGCTTTCCATTGATGGTTTGTTAGGACAGGACAATACTTGGCTGAGATTTGACTGAGAAAATCTGGAATCTGAGGTTGAAAAAAATCGAAATATTGAGAAAATCGCCTTTAAAGTTGTCCAAATAAAGTTCTCAGCAATGCATGTTACTAATCAAAAATTATGTTTTGATACATTTATGGTAGGAAATTTACTAAATATATTCATGGAACATGTGCTTTACTTAATATCTGATAAATGAAAAGAAAAATTGATAATTTTGACCCATACAATGTATTTTTGGCTATTTCCAAATCTATCTGTGCTACTTAAGACTGGTTTTGTGGTGCAGGGTCACATATTATTTAAACATGGAATTATTAATTAAAAGTTGCCAACTTAAGTACATTATTTAACATACTTTGAATATGCTAAAAATTAGTTTGGATGCACCTGTCCAGTTCTGGAAGGCTTAATGAGGAGAAGAATGGAGGTGGACCAGTCTTGTTATAAGGGTGTATAACTATTGCAGAAAGTGGAAATCTTGGCTATATGAAAGACATCATGGATTCTTTAAAGTATCAGACCATTTTGGCAAAGACTGTGATACCACTGGAGCAGAGACTGAAGCTTGATCATCAGCGGACTTTCCTGCAGGACAACCATCCCAAAATATACATCCAACTTTGCTTAAACTTGGTTCAGGGATGGGTTGTAGAATGTTCTTGAGTGGCCTGTTCAGTGCTCAGATTTAAGCTTTTTCAAACAAAGACTAGGCCAAGATTCCAGTTGAGAGGTGACAGAAGCTTCTAAGCACATAGGCAACATTTAATGGATGTTATAAAGAATAAAATATTTTCTACAAAGGGTAATTGCTGAGGGTTGAATAATTTAACACATTTATATGTATGTTTAGAAAGAGCTGCCAACTCTCACGCATTTGACACTTTCTCATGCTCTCACACCACACGTCCATTTTCTCTTTTGAGTGATTACAAAGGAAGGGATATTTCCGCATTTTCTAGGTTAAATATAATCTTCAGAATTTGAATAAATGGTTGTTTTTCATGCTGCTAACAGCCATATATCCTGTACACGCAGCAAAGTTTTGATTGTGACATAAATCCCTCATCGTCACATGTGGGATTCAATTTCGAATGGGAGAAAAACAACTTGCCAAAATAGCTGTTCATTAGGCAATACTGATGCAAACGAAAAGATTGATAGAAACATTTGAATTTTCGCATCAAAATATTTTTTTAAATACAGTTGCAATCATTTTTTAAAAGTAATTACTTGTAAATCTTGCAATTATTTTACTGTACACTGCTATTCTTCTTGTAAAAATGTAAAAAATTGCAGCACTTCAACAGTTATTCACTCAAATGTGTTGTTTATCAACTTTCCATAGTTTACTGATGCCTTGGTTGAATTGTTTTCATAAAATTTTATTCACAGGTGCAGAATGTCTTGCAGGTCACAGGGGTTAAATAATTTTAACCCCAACTGTACATATGAATACATAGCCTGGTTAGATTGGCCTTGGCACTAGCTGGGAGACCAATGACTAGCTTAAACCTCAACGACTGGTTTAAGATGATATTTAGCTAGTTATTTACATGCATATCCATAAATAAGTACAGTGTCATGAAGGAAGATTAAAATGTCTGTGTTGGCAAAATCAGTTTCCAACTGCATGTGGCATTTATTGCACTTCACAGCAAGTCATTAATTACAATCTCTGCCGTCCTGGCATCATCACCTATGCATTGTTCATCTGATGTCCTCTGAATGCCTCCAAAAACTACAATCCACATCACTTGCATTATATTTTACTACTAAATGAATAACTGCACTGTTCCAAACATGGTTACAACCCTCGGACTTCAGTAATGATATGGATTTTTCCTGTTTTTTTTAAGTATATTATTAACACCTCTTATTTTAAACATTTTAAAAATTAAGTAACTTGTTCTTGTTAGGAACACCTAAATGCAGTAAAAGATTTTTTCTATTGCTTATGCCGATTATAAGCAGAGTATCTCCATAAGAATATCCATAGATTTTCCCTTTTTCAGGATACTGTATTTTGAAGACAATTTTGTAAAATTCAAATAAGCTGTACAGATCTTGAACGGAGAGGGTTTAAACAATGTTTTTCATTCTTGTTTCCGTGAGTGAACTATAAACAATTATTACACATGCAACTGTGGAGTTTACAGACTGCAGGCAATTACAATAACTTCTATTCGACAAATGCGAGTTTATGTCTCGGTTGTTGAGCTCATACAAATATTTACACATATTAAGAAAGTTGTCCTTTCATTTGTTTACAAACAAGCCAACTATACATTTCATTATGATTTTGAATCCCTGTAACTGGACTGGGTTGAATAACTTGAGGAAAGCTGCCTCTCATCTCATTCAAAAATAATAAATCATAAAACCGCAATACTTGCAAATGAACTGACAAGACAGAGGATTTAGTAGTTTTAATGGGACTGGTATTATTGATGGTCCACATTTCAGATTACATAACCCCAAACATAAAACATACTCAAAACTCAAAAGAAAAAGAAAAAACACATTCTCTTCAAATGCAATGGAGTAAAACAATAAAAAAAGATTAAAAAAACAAACACCTGTAACTTATATTGGGTTTCTTCTTTAGTTTAAAACTAGTCACGACCGAAAAGAATGATGCTGCTCACCACAGTCATGCGTCTTCTTATGCAATTTCTCAATGCAATGAGATATTTGTTGTGAAATCCCAAAGTCAGCTAAATATTTGCAGAAAAACTTCAATGTCTCACCAGTCAATTTAATCAAGAAAACCTTATGTGTTTTCCTTTCTTAGGATGCTCAGTTGTGTCTTTTCTTTTCTTGTCCTCTACGTCCCACAGTGCATTCCGTACAAACCGTGACGCTGCATCTTTGTCCAGACGTGCAGCTTTTCTTTTGTCCGTGATCTCTTTGACTTTGTTCATGTACGTCCTGATTCTCTCCTGTGAAGTGAAGGAGGATGTTAGTTGCCTTCTCACTTAGTACAAACAGTAAACAAACTTAAAACACAAGTACAATGACAAAGCTCTCTTACCAATTCTTGTTTAATCGCATGGTCTTTTGGATTGACTCCTTGTGTCACCAGATACACTAAGAAGGAAAGTTAAGTCTTGTTATAACATATTAACCATTTATCAAATATCACGTAAAAGTAAAACATGGAAGTGTAGAATCTTACTCCAGAACATTGAGTTAAGGGCATATGCAGACATCAGATCCAATTTAGCTTGATCAAGAGGATCCAGCTTGAATGAGGTACAAAAAGATCAAAACATTATAAGCCATTCATGTGATAAAGTTCATATAACGGTTGATTTGTGCGTATGTTTTCACATACTTTAAGAAGATTGTCACTTCTGGATACAGACACGAGCGTTTGGACCATATTCTGGACAGAGCTTAAAGAGGAATCAAAATCATTCAGGTTTTCCTCAATTTCAGTGGGGTAATCCTCTGCAAGACCATCATCAGCCATTGTATGAACAGTCTGAAAACATAATGATACATTCAAAATTATTTAATATAAATCAGGATTCCTACAAACTCAGCCCAGTGAATTACAGTAAAAAGTCGTTATTTATTTGTTTTTTAATTATTTATTTTATTTGTTATTTATTTATTTAGCAATCATGCAGTCACAAAGCTCAGCTTCAAACTATTTAAGTTACATATTTCAGAACTGAGCATGGCTGGAAAAGAAAAAAAAAATAAATTTGATTTCATTAACTTGACTTTATTAGGCCTGGAAATTTAAATTCTGTGATATTTGACTACAGGGACATACATAACAGGCACCCTAACCTAAACAGATTATGTTAACGCTGTAACATTATACAACATTAAAAGCATATCAAACAAATAATAAGGATAAACATGCAAGACTATAACAAGCATAGACTAAATGTGTAACTGTTATCCAGCTTTATCCACGTGTGTTGGTGACTGCGTGTTTTCACAGCACATTTAGTCTCACTGACTAATAAGATTAATAATATACCATCCAAAACAGCTCATTAAACACTTCTTAAAATCATAGATACACATAAAGTACATTTATGTTAGTTAAAAAGCTCTTACCTCTAATCACGCACAACACTGCACATCCACTGAACACAGAAAAAATACACGACGCTCAAACGCCGGTGTTTCAAAATAAAAGTGTAAAAAAATAAAAGTAACATTACAGCAAATCGCATGTTACACTAAGTAAATATTACAATAATAAATAACAGTATGCCTAAACAGTATTTATTACTGTAAAAAAAAAAAAAAACTTGCTAGCATAATATTTTATTAATTTAGTGGACGTTTGTCATGTTAAAAATTGTATGTAAAATGGGTTTAACATTAATTTTGCCTAAAATGATCAACTACTGAGATTTTATTTTAAAATTGCCTTTATAAAATCCTTTATTGATTAAAATTTCTACATAACTGTGCTCGTTTTGAGTTGTATTTCCCCCTGTTTCCCTTACATGACTTTTAACTTGCCATGAGACTTTTAATTTGAAGTCGTGTTACTCATGGTCGGCAAATATCTAGTACACTGCATATCGTGTTGTGTATTCTGATGCATACACAAGTCACCATGTCTACTGAGATTGTGTTGTTATTGTCTGTCAGTGTTGAGCAGGTACGAGAAAGATGAATTCAGCTGAAGTCAAGCAGTTGGTGAGTTTGTAAATTCATAAGCGTTGCTACAGTTCGCAGTTTTAAAATCACAGTTTTACTACAAATACCATGGTTAAATTGTGAATTGTAATGGATGGTTAACATGGTTTGAATTGATTCATAAGTTAAGGAATGTTACTTACAGTCACCTGATCCGGATAAAAAAAGCGAAACTTTTATCTGTTGACAGTGTAATACTGTCACTACAGACTTAAAACAGCTGTTTTGTCTGCCACAACAGCGGTGTATATTACTTTACAACCACTTTTGCTAAACTTTAAACATCATCCGAATCCAATTCCTTTACTCGGCTATACTGATTTTCTGTGTGAAATGCTATTTAGTTACTTTGTCTTTACTCACACATATTGAGAAACACTTCCCGTTACTGTTTCGGATGACATGGGCTTTGCTTCAAAAACCAGAGAGCTGCCTAGATAGACAAAATTTTGGGGCTTTTGGGAACTTCAATAGAAAAGAGAAGCAAAACATACAAATGCACTTTAATATCTCGTTTGTTTCGCTCCGAAGCTAAACTACATGTGTATGATAATCTTTTAGTACCATGGTAATAGTCAGTGTTGGGGAAAGTTACGTTTAAAAGTAATGCACTGCAGTATTGCTTCTCCCTAAAAAAAGTAACTGATTGCGTTAGTTACTTTTTATGGAAAGTAATGCCTTGCTTTACGTTTGCATTACTTGTTTGTTTTTAATATAAAAGTTGTGTTTTTGGCAAATGTAAAAGCCCTTTTATGCCAAAAGTGAAATGAATAAGCCTCAGACTGAAGGAAAGTTAAACACAAATGTTTGTTTATGTAAAGCAGTTTTTGCTTATTAGTATGGTTGAATTGGATCAACAAAGGTCAGGAGCAAAGACACTGGTTAATTAAATGCGATTAAACACATACAGGATACTTGTGTTACTTAACATTTAATTATTGCATTTTTGCATCATATTCCAAGTTTGCATTTCACTGTTTTTATTAATTTTGAGGAATACCGAATATCTGTTTTTGTGCACTTGAGATGAGTAAATGCATGTTCACATTTAGTTTACAACTAAAATAACAATGTTCACACAGTACACAACACCTCTGCACTTATTCCAGATTTCTCTCAGCGTGGGGACGGGAGACTTGTCAGTCAATAAATTGGAAAACAGAGTAACTGGTGTTACTTATTTGAAAAAGTAACTCAGATATTTTCTTTACTAGTTATTTGAATAAAGTAATCTGATTACGTAACACGCATTACTTGTAATGTGTTACCCCAACACTGGTAACAGGTGACAGTGTTGGGGGTAACATTGGACACCATCAGTGTACCATGGTACCATAACAGTACTGTTTTGTAATGACAAATTGACTTGTCTTTTTAATAACGCTGCATAAAACCCTTTGTACTGTAGTGATTATATTTACCACAGCAACTATTAGTAAATGTCCTTTAAATGAACACTTATTTTACCCAATATTTATTTAAAATTTCCAAACAAATAAAAAATTTAGAAAAAGTGCACTTTCTATTGATTACATTGATAAGAATATAATTTTATCAGCTGTAGAGAGTAGAGTTTGTCAATAACAATATGTATGTTAGTATGTTCCTCTTGTATGCAGTCCAGGTAGATGTCAGTCTGGTGTCATGTGACTATTTAGGGTACAGGAGTGTGTTGTAATTAGTGTGAGCGATGCATGTAAGGCATCAGCAGTTATTCCTCGAATAATGCATCAGTCAGGATTGGAATAGAGACAGACTGTCACATGCTTTTTTCGGTGTGAAATTCGGCATACTGCGAGTAATGCGGTGGAGGTGTGTTTTCATGTGTGCTCTCTGTCTGTCTGTTGCAGCGCTGTGAGTGTTTACTTCTTTCTTCATTGTGATCTGAACAGACAGTGTCTCCAGGATGGCAGACAGATTTTAAAAGCAGACAGATGGTAATCTCACAGCAGCAGAGGGCCTGACGTTCTAGTAAGTTTAAATACTGTTTTATAGGTTCTGTGTTTAGTTGAAGTTGTTACTATATCTTTTTGAAGTTCCTTCCTCAGTATTAGCGGTGTTGGACATGTATGATACATTTAACAGAGATAATGTTTATAAGTTGACAAACCGGCTGACTAATCTCACTGCACACAAACTCAGATGTTGGTTTAATCATTCTGAAATGCCTGAGGCAAAGTTTGTCATCAAAATGATTTGGTATAATTCTTAAACAGTTGGGTTACCAGGTATCTGACTTTGAAAGCAAGATAAAATGCATTAAAAGGTATTTAATTTATAAAATGTATTTAAAATGTATTATTATTATTATTTTTTTAAATGTTATTTATTTACTTGTTGTTTAGTTTTATTATAGCTTCCCCAGTTGCAGCTACTTAAATATTTATTATTGATAATTTGTGCCAGTCTCCCAGAAAATTATGATTTTGTTCTCTTTAATACATGGGATTGAAACAGTGCTTCATGCACAAATGGTTTTTGCGATATTCCAATTTTAAGTTTAAGTTAAAATCACAAGTTGTGATGGAAACATAGCTATAGACACTTGAGGGTGGATTCAAACTAGGGATGTCACAATTCTCAATATAATATCGAATCGTTCGGTACGACACCCATGGTTCAATACGCCCTTGCGAATTGCGTTTTTTTTTTTTCGGTTTTGCATTTAAATAATTTCCTTGTTTTATTTCTCTCAGAATTTGCTGTGTGCGTGCCCATGATTTCACGTCTTGAGATGAGGTAATGCTTCCTCACTTTTATTTGGAAAAGCAACACACGTAGGGCCCTATGATTGAAAACACGGACGGAATCGCGGAATCCAGTCATAAAAACAGAATTTACTGAATAACGCGGAACGTCACGGAATTTGTCAAAGTTTGAATACATTAATCAGAAGTAGGTCATTACACTTAAATCAAACTGCAGTATGGACTAGTATCTGTAAATATTACGCAGCAAAAATACTATTTAAATGTGAATCCTGTGTGTTCTGCGTGTCTCTGTTTTAATGAATGGAGCAGATGAGCGGTTTTGTTTACTACACACACTGAAAAGCGTGTGACGCTCGCAGTGATTTCAGCATTTGACTGTTCCATTTTAGGAAAACTAGCATTATATACACACAGAAATGTCAAAATAAAAGTCCGGTTTCACTTGAAGTCATTGTGCCAGAAATATATTTCTACTACTACTACTAAAATGAAACAAAGATTATTTTTTTTTAGGGTATAATCACACAACATTTCTTCCATGTTTTAATTTTAATTGTAAATTCCCCTTTAAGTAAAAGTTTGCTTAATTTTCAATAATTAAAAGATAAATGAAATTAATGTTTTATGCCTTAATTTGATAACCAGAACATTTTAAATACACAACACATTTCTGAGGGTAAAAAAAACCTTTCATAAGGCTATTTTAAGAATAAATTTGAATAAATGAAGTATGCATTCAAATAATTAGACATGCTTAAACACAGAACTTGATAACAACAAAATATGGTGAGAAAAAATAAAACATTTCATAGGGCCCTAAACATGTCATTTTTGTTAAACCTTTATAAAAATTGATGTGAAATTGTATACATTTCATGATTTGAATTAATTAGACATGCTCTTTAGTTAATAAAATTTAAAAGGAGTTTTCCAATTACAATGGAAAAAAACGGAATTCAGAAACAATAAAACAAAAAAATGGAATTTGGAAAAAAATAAAACGGATTTCATAGGGTCCTACACACGCAGAGCATCTTCCCTTCTAATGACATGCAATGATAAGACTTTCTAAACCCGCTGTCCAATAAAAGAGTTATAAAAACAAAAGTTATAAAAACATTATAACTTGTTTTTAATTCACAACGTCAGTTTTTATTCAGTTACAGCATTAGTGATGCCTTTATCCTTATTAGAGATTTCCTGGCTGGAACGTCATCAGTGTCACTTCTTTGACGCATATGTGGATTTTCTGTACAAGGGCGCCCTCTGGCGTCCAGTATGAATGAAACATCCTATTTTGCATAAAAATCGAAAATACCTCTCTCAAAAAAAATATTAAGCAGAGATATAATAATCCACTTTTTCCAGTGTACAGAGGTTTATGGGAGTATTTTGTTGTTAATTTGTTCCAAAAAAAAACACACTGATGTGGCAAGCTATCAGAATCGAACCGAAAACCGTGGTTAAAAACCGAGGTGCGTATTGAACCGTGGACTAACTGTATTGTTACATCCCTAATTCAAACACAAATATTAAAAAAGGTTCAAACATTCCCTGATTAAGAGCCTTGGGACTTTTTCTTATTTAGTTAAAATATTTTTTTTTTTCATTTAGTACTGCCCTTCAAAAGCAACAGAAAATACTTGCATGTTTTTTTTTTCAGAAGACAAATTAAGTACAATTTACCTTGATCTTTAAATTCATGAACAACCATCACAAAACAAAAAAACTGTTGCAGATCGTCCAGATATTACCAGCAAGCTTTGCACATGCAGGCATCCCTCAGTTAATGTGAAAATGTAAAAATGTAGTTTTATATTTTTTTAATGATATCCCTCTCTTCTATTTCTCTCTCCTCCAGCATTAGTTTTTCCTGGTCACCCTCACATATACAGTACCTTGGATTCCTCCATTTCCCTCTCTCCGTCCGGTCTCTTTGAGAATGGATGGTCAGCAGTCTCTACAGGCCAGTGTGAACTCCTCTTACATTCCCACCACCATGTGTGACGAAGAGCAGTCAGAGGGTGAGGCAGCTGGGGACGACACTTCACCATTGCTTTCACAAAAGCAGCCAGCAGGGCCCCTGGCGGCCCGTCACTGCCCGGAGGACTCTTACAATCTAGTGTATTTCATCTTCTTCCTGATGGGCATCGGCTCTCTGCTGCCCTGGAATGTCTTCATCACGGCCAAACAGTACTGGCTCTACAAACTCAGTAACAACTCTAACCCCACTGGTCAAGAGGAACCTCACAACGACCTCAGCGTAAGTCTGTTAACCAATTAGAAAACTTTTATTCATTATTAACTAGTGGTCTTTAACAAAAAGAACTGTTAAGCTATAAAAGTAAACAGTATACAAAAAATATTATGTAGCATTTGCTTCAATTTAATTATTATTAAAACGGGAAACGGTATAATAATTTCTTATGTGCTGTCAGCGTTATGCAAATACACATTTATGTCATTCATACATTTGAGGTCTTTAATTATCTAATAAACTTTGGTGAATCGAGCTGTGTGATTATCTAAAATGTGCATTTGTAGACTGAATAATATGTATCAAAAAAAAAAAAAAA